>CAUHTR010007712.1:0-98568 GCA_959609185.1 Schmidtea polychroa
TTGACATGTATATATCTATATGTATAATTTTTAAAGGTTTTGGACCCTTTGAAGGTTTGAAGGTTCAGGACCATTCATAAATCTTTGAAAGTATGACCATGATACTTACATCTCAAATACCTTTTGTTTGATATGTATATTATAAGGTTTTAAAATTTTTGAACCTTGGACCCTTCGACCCTTGGACCTTTGAACTCACCATCAAAAGTCCTTTCGAATGATATATATATATATATATATATATATATATATTATATGATTTGAAAAATATTTAATTTAGGACACCCTTTGAAGGTTATTGACCCACCATATACCTTCGAGGGTATAGCCATTAGATAGACCTCTCAAATACCTTTCGACTGATATATATATATATATATATATATATATATATATATATATATATATTATAAGGTTTGAAAAATTCGAAAGTTTTTGACCCTTTGAAGGTTATTGACCAACCATACACCTTCGAGGATATGACCATCATAATTACCTCTCAAATACCTTTCGACTGATATATATATTATAAAGTTTGAAAAAATTCGAACGTTTTTGACCCTCTGAAGGCTATTGACCCACCATACACCTTCGAGGGTATAACCATTAGATAGACCTCTCAAATACCTTTCGAATGATATATATATTATAAAGTTTGAAAAAATTCGAAGGTTTTTGACCCTTTGAAGGTTATTGACTTACCATACACCTTCGAGGGTATAACCATCGATCTTTTTCCAACAATATTTGAGCTTGAACTTCCATATCGATTCCAGCACCTTGAGACAATCTTCGTTCAGTTTCTTTCCATGTTGTAAAATTCTGACGGTGTATAATATTATTTTCATGATCATTTACTCTTTCTGAATGCTTAAAATCTCTAAAACCAGCCGGTGAAGAAAATGCAGTTTTACAAAAATCATTATAAAATAACAAACAACAAAAGCAGAAAAGTGTTTCTTTATGAGGCGAATAAATTATCCAAGATCGATTAACATATATACCGTTTGCCAACTTCTTCTTAAACCATGATGATGTAATTGAACGTCCATTATGCACTGCAAAGCTTCCTTTATTATTTTGAAATAAACTCGGGCCACGTAAAATGACTTCAGTTCTTAGTTTTTGTGAAACTATTGGACTGAATGAATGAAAACTTTCTTGAAATTCCAAATATCCAAAATCATTGAACAAAAGCAGATTCGGAATATTTTCTGAAATTGTTGAAAGACATGATCTATTGTTGGATTCAGTCATTTTATAATCAAAATCCGACTCTTCATTGTTTTGTGAGGCATCAAAATCAAAAAATTCATAATCTGACTGAGGCATATGTTTGTCTTCTTTAATATCCTCTATCTGGTCATTTTCTTCAACCTTTTCCTTTTTTAAATAATTTTGCAACATTTGACTTGACTTTTTAGCTTCATTTCGGAATATTCTGGCCTTTTTACGATTTTGTGCGCCACTTAATTTCGGTTTCGGCATCTTTGATATTCTAAAGTTTGAAAGTTTTTTCAAATAATTTTGAGCTTAACAAATAATTCTATAAATCTTACGATATAACTCAAATTTCATGTATTTTGGAAAGGCTTTGAAATATATAAACAAAGTTCACCATAAAATTTAAATTTAATTTAAATAGTACTAAAATTAAATTTAAATTTTATGGTGAACTTTGTTTATATATTTCAAATAATCAAAATTCGTTATTTTAATGTTGGTTAAATTTCAAAATCGAAAATCTTTAAATAAAGTTTAGGTTTCAAAAATCAATTTGGCGCCCCTAAAATCGTGGCGCCCGGGGCAAAAGCCCCGCTTGCCCGACCCTAGATACGCTACTGCATTAGATAGACCTCTCAAATACCTTTCGAATGATATATATATTATAAGGTTTGAAAAATTCGAAGGTTTTTGACCCTTTGAAGGTTATTGACCAACCTTCCAGGGTATGACCATTAGATAGACCTCTCAAATACCTTTCGACTGATATATATATTATAAAGTTTGAAAAAATTCGAAGGTTTTTGACCCTTTGAAGGTTATTAACCAACCATACACCTTCGAGGATATGACCATTAGATAGACCTCTCAAATACCTTTCGAATGATACCCTTTGGTGAAGGTTTGACCTTAAAATATGACCTTGACCTTAAAAATATGACCTTGACCTTTAAAATATGACCTTGACCTTAAAAATATGACGACCTTTAAAAAATATGACCTTGACCTTAAAAATATGACCTTGATGAGTCATCCAATGACCTTGAATGAGTCATGGTCTTTGTTTCAATGACCTTGACGAGTCATCCAATGACCTTGATGAGTCATCCAATGACCTTGATGAGTCATGGTCTTTGTTTCAATGACCTTGATGAGTCATAGGATGAGTCATGGTCTTTGTTCTAATGACCTTGACGAGTCATCGGGTGGGTCGTGGGCTTTGTTTCAGCGACCTTGATGAGTCATATGTCTTTGTTTAAAATTTGACCTTGAAAATAAAATTTTTCGTTACCCCCCCCCCGGGTAGTGTGCCAGAGGTGACATGTGCCAGTGGTGACATATCCTACTACTTATAATATTAAATGAGGTAATCCAACAACAACAAGGACCAACAATTAAAGCTATAGAGGGACTTAAAACTATAGAAGCTCCTCTAACCCCCGAACATAAAGCTATTGAAGCCCCTAAAAAGGAATTACTAAGATTAGTAGGAAAAAACGTAGAAATAATATTGATTTAGAAGAAGATGAATTTCTTTCAAGATTAACACCTCATAAGACTCCAATTAATTTTAAAATTAATACATCACTAACTCCATCAATTATACCTACTATAGGTTATGATCCTAGAGGTTTTCAAACAATAACAATTAATAATCAAAAATTTTATATATATTTAAATTCAGAAAATAATCCATCGATTATTTCAACAAATACTTTTATGAATAGAGAGCGTGTTGACATTGAACTTTCAGATGATTTTCATGGATTAATTTCTGGATATATTCCAGATGGTGTCAAGAATGAAGAAATTGATAAATATTTAAACTTAATAAAATTAATAAATGGTAGCCCTAAAGCAAAACATATTCAAGATTTAAAGAAATATAAAGATAGAGATAAAACAGGCCCTCAAATTCAAATCATTGAAAGAGAAGGCCTCAACCCTATAAATCTTTTTATTGAATTAAGAAAACTATTAGCAGCTAAAAAAGCAGGACATAATAATTTAGATTCTGATATTTTAAAGATTTCTAAAGATTTGTTAAAACAAGGAATAATTTCAAAAGATAAATTTAATAAGTATACGAAGTTATAAATACGAAGTTATAAAATACAAAATGGCTTCAATATTAGATTTTTTAAAAACATTTGGAATAAATGCAAAAACAAATTTTGATTTAAAAGATTATGCAGATTATTTAAATTTAAAAATTAAAATATTAATGAATGATGAATTGTCGAGTCTGAAAGAAGACACTCCAAAGAATATCATTATAAATTATCAAAATTCAAATGAAAAAGGATCTCATTGGGTTTGTATATATAATAAATCTATCTACTTTGATTCTTTTGGGATTAAACCTACTAAAGAAGTTGAAGACTATCTCTCGAAGGACTACACTTTTAATTCTTTACAAGTTCAACCTAATAATACTAAAATATGTGGTATTTTAAGCTTATATGTTTTGTATAGATTGAATAAATCCAAAGGAGAAGGTTTCACTTCCTTAATCCAAGAAATTTATAATGATTTAAAATCTATACTATGAAAATGGAGCTTCGCAACCTTCCGGAAGATAATTTAAAAAAAATGGTAAACATAATGTCAGATAAATATTCAAGAACTTTATCTATAAATTCAAAAGAATCAGACTTTACTATAAACTTTCAAGATTCAATTAAATTAGATCAAAATTTAAATTATGAATTAGGACTATTATGGTTTTGTGCTTATAATACTATTTTTAATATAACTAAAGATAATAACATATTTTATTATATAAGCCCAAAATCTACAGATAAGATTATAATAACAATCGAACCCGGATCTTATGAGATAAAAGATTTAAATAATATACTTTCTAAAAAAACAAATGGAGTCATTAAAATTAAAATGGATTTACCAACTTCAAAATGTATAATGACTTTAGAGAATATAGGAATTCATTTTCAAAATAATAGTTTCTTTAGAACAATTTTAGGATTTACACGAAACCATTATATCACACCTGTAGTTGAGAATATAACATCAGAAAATATTATAAAAATAATAAATACAAACAAAATAAATATTCATTGCGATTGTATAACTGGTTCTTATAATAATGGTAAACAAACAAATGTTTTATATTCCTTTCCCTCAAACACAGTTCCTATGGGATATAAAATAGTTGAAAGAATGAATCCTCCAAATTATTTACCTTTATGTAGAAAATATATAATGGATATTAATTTTAAAATTCTTAATCAAGAAGGAGAATTGATTGATTTTAATGGAGAAGAGATTTCAATGTATTTACATTTGAAACAGGTTTGAAGATTCATTTTAAATTATTAATAAATGAGTTCTTATATTCCATGTAATAGAGGTGGTGGAACAATAAAAACAGGGTTTAATACAGAAGAAATATTAACTTTAACAGAAAATAAATATATTAATGAAAGAGGTGATTCAATGAAGGGTGATTTAATTTTAAATGGACACAAGATAAAAGAATTATCTTTTCCAACTGATGAAGCTGATGCAGTTAATAAAAAATATGTTGATGGTGTTAAAAATTATACTGATTTAACAACAACAAGAATTGAAAGTTCATTAACAACAAAAATGGATTCAATGGAATCAAAGCTTAATAATATCGAACAACGATTTAATGATAAATTTGACAAGTTACAAAGTCTGTTAACTGAACAAGTTGTAAAGTTAAATACTACGATATTAAATTCTAAAGATAAACAAATTATGAATACTAAATTTAATACAATATATAATATAATAAATGAGATGATTACATCATTTAATAAAAGACTTTCAAATTTAGAATCTCATACAACACACATTAACACCACACATAGTATTAGAAAAAGAGCTGCTGAATTAGAACAGAATAAAACATTATTACCCCATACATATAAACATTTTATAGAACCAACTTTAATAACAACAAATAGTAAAGAATGGAGTGTTTTTATGATTGTAAAGATTATTGATCCTTATTTCTTTTTATTTGATGATGATAATGAAAGAATGAAATGGTTTGTGAAATGTGATTATAATAGTAAGCTTGAAAAGGGTGATGTTATAATGACTAGTTGTGATTTACCACACGGAGATTGGTATGTTAATACTCATTCACATGGACTACATAAAGTTAAAAGTAAGAATATTCATTTTTCTAGTTCACTTGTACAATATATAGATTTAATATTTTATGAAAAAAAGGTTGATGTTGATGAAGTTCGTAAAGCATTGATGGAATTGTATAAAGATATTCTCTCAACAAGAGTTTCTTTTGATATCCGAGTATTGGTGCCAGATGGTGCTCAGAAGAATAAAGTCTTATTTTTTTAATTATTAAAATGGACAAAGTCCAAAAGATGGAAGAAGTAAGAGAAGAAAAAATTTATCCAGAGCTCCCTCCAGAATTGAGATCATCAGGATATTATTCTTCCAAGCCTTCGGCTCCCACAGAACTTGAAATTATGAGAGTAAAAGAATTTAAATCAGAAACCTTACATTTACAAGATTTATTAAAGCATTATAAAAAGGTTAAAAATAGATGGAATAAAGGGAATACAGTTTTAAAAATTATAGGTTATTCTTTAGGATTTACATCTGCAATATTAACAGTTATTTTACCTATAACTTTACCAGTTTTAACAATAGCACCTGTAATACTTGGAAGTATTTCTGTAGCTGATGGTTTCTTGACTGAAATAGTTTCATTATCTTATACTTCTAAAAAGAAAAGTTTATATCGTGAAGTTTGTTTATCAATAGAATTAGGAATCTCTAAATTATTTTTATTTCAATTAAAAGCTTTGGAAGATGGAATCTTAACTGATGATGAAATAATGAAATCAAATCAAATAATACAAGATATTAAAAATAATATTAATAGATTAAAAAGTGCTAATGTTATAACTAATGAATATTCTAAAAAAATTAAACGAGAGAAGTGGCTAAAGAATCATACATAAAAAAATGTATTGCCCTTCAAAAGGTTGATGTTGTCACTCTTAAATTAATTGTTGACATTTTTAAAAGAAAAAAATCATTTGATAGAATCTGATGTTAACTTTTCGAAATTAGTTTTTAGAACCTCTTTATGATCTTTAAATTCTTTATCACTTAGACCTTTTATATATTCAGGATCAGTATTAAAATATTTAAGTTCTAAACATATAGGATTAAAAACTTGAGAATATAAAGGTTTCTCAATTCTCTCAGGATAAATGATTTCAACATTATAAATATCAAGATCAGTAATCTTTGTACCATATAACTGATTCAATCTATCAAGATATTTTATTATTGGTATTAAATTATTTCCTATAGGTAGTGTTGTCTTTAAATCACTTAGGATGAATCTCTTATCATCATAATTTGATAATGATACTTTTTGAGATTCTACCAAGTAAATATTATGCTTTTCACTTTTAAGTTGATGTACTTCATCAATTTTATCTTTATGATTTGGATTCAATGTACAGGTAACCCTCGATTAACACGGTAGTTTGGTTCCAAGAATACTCCGTGCTAATTAAAACCGTGTTAATTGAGACTAACAATTAATACAATTCATGGGGTTTGGTTCCAAAAAATTTTAAAAATTATTTATGTTTTTGATAGATTTTATTATTTTCATGCATCCAGTACAAAAACAGAAGATTGAAAATAAATATCATAAATATCAAAATAAAAATATGGCATAATTTAAATTGACCATAGATAAGGTTAACAAATTCCATCATAATTACTTTCAACTTCATATGTAATGTGTGGCTGAATAATTTTTACTGGTGCTTCTTCATCACTTGAATAATTTTCTGACACTTCATTAGTCGCTTGTGGTTTCTGGATTATGGTTATCAAATCAGTGAGAAGAGCATGTTTTTGATATTTTTTAAGTTCTTTCTCAACTTCTCGGTAAGAAGCTAAGCATTTTCCTATCTCGCGTTGAATTTTCAGACTACGGTCCATTGACGTATCATTGTCAAGGAAATGGTTTTCTAATTTTTTAGCCATCTCAAGTCCTTCTCTTAATGATTTGAGTGTGAAGTTTTGCTCTGCGGCATCACTCTCAGTATCAGTGTCTGAGCTTGGTAAATCCGTATAAGTTTCGTTGACCATCGCCTCTAACTCCTCTTCTCCCAAATTCGGTTCGGCTAGCAATTCTTTCACATCCCGAATGGCCAAATCTTCAAATCCTTCTCCGCCTAAGGAATGAGCTAAATCGACAATAGCACGATATTCATTCAATACTGCTCGACCACTATAAAATCTTATTGGTTTTAACTGAACTGATTTTAAATGATTTAAAATTTAAATTTACTTAATTCTGACAATTTTTATTTTTTAGAAATCACTTCTTTTCACTTTTATTTATTAAAAATCAATTTTTTTTTAAAAATCACTTCTTTAAAGGGCTTCTTTTCACTACAAGAAATCAGTAATGTATGACTTGAATGGCTTGGACATAAAATATACAAACATAAAAAACAGTTACTGCGATTGAGAAAATTTGAAAACGTACATTACATATGTATACATATTTAAAAAAACAAGCCAACTAAGATTGTACAAATTTGAATTTTGAAACCGTGTTAATTAAGGGTTTTCATCAATTTTGAAGCCGTGTAAAATCAAAACCGTGCTAAAAAATATCGTGTTAGACAAGGGTGTGCCGCGATATTTTAACCGTGTTAAAGCGAAATCGTGTTATTCAAGTACCGTGTTAATCGAGGGTTACCTGTATCTATATAATCTTGATGAGAAAGTTTCTTTGCTACACATCTCTGAATTCCTTTACATCTGTTATCCTTTACAGGTTTTTCTTCCTGCCCGTCCACTCCCTCGGGGAATACAGGATATTTAAATGTGATTGGAAACTCACCCTTTGAATTTTTAAATATAATTGTATGTTCTTCAAATTTAGGTTTTGTATATGTTTCGTATGAATATTGTTTAGAACGAATAAATATTCCATTTTCTATAGGAGTAAAAGGTTTTTCATCTTTAAACGAAAATAATTCTCCAGATGAATTTATTAAATTTGAAAGTATAGGATTTTCAGAGATATCACTTTGTAAATCGTGAGTTCTTATTGTTAAAAACATTGAATCTGTATCCATTGCATGCATTGCTATATTCGATCCATATATGGGTTGTAAGATGTTATAATATGTTTCATACATTTGTAATTTTGAAAGTTCTAAAATTGCAAAGCCGATAAATATTGGTTTATTATATGTTTTCTCAAAATTATGTAGTTCTACTGCAGTAAGATTTTCAGAAAATACTTCTGCATTTTTAAATGTAGGCTTTCCTAGCATACGATTATAACGGGCTATATCTTTCGGGGTATTTGTCAAGAGTTCAATATGAGTATATTTATCAACATTTTCCATTGTCTTCCCAAAGACTGAATTGTTTAAAAGTTTATAATTATTGTCTTTAAAAAGATTACCTTCTCTTTTTGCAATGTTTCGACAACGAATGTTCTCCTCGATGAAAGCTTTCATGAATGGAGCTTGTTTAAATCTTATAACAGTATGAACTTTTTTTAATATCATTCCTTGTGAAAGATAAAACTGTAGTAAGCGATAATGGGAGAGATAAAACCTTCTATTTGTTTGATCACCGAGAAGTTTGATTGTTGGAGGTTTACCTTGTAACATTTGCCAGATTGAAAGTTCGTTGATATCAATCATTCTTCTTATAGGAGCTAAAGGGAAATATCTTGTTCCTGATTTTATATCATCAGGATAGTCAAGGTCACATTCTACAAAGTATCCTATTGGAGAATCTTTCGGGGTTGAAAGTATTTTTTTTATAAGATCGTCTGAAAGGGTTGTTGGGGGTTCCATCTCAATGAAATCACCCATTGGTAAATATTGAGTCATAATTTCTGAATATAAAGCTGTTGCATCTATATAAAGTATAAATAGAGGATTTTTCATTCCTTCTAATACTTCTTTTAGTTCCTCACTATTAAGTTGTATATGTGCCTCAGGATGTTTAGAAAGTATTCTACTAGTAGTTATTGCATTTCTAGCTTTTATTACCCATTACTGAAGAGAGTCCTCCTCTAATATTAGTTTTAATTAAATTAAACATATCGAGGTCGGTTAAAAGATCTATAACTTTATCACGCTCTGGAAGATCTGAAGTCCAAATGGTATATAATAAAGTATCCCAAGCTAAAGAGGGTGCTGTTATATAATTGTAGGGTTTAAGAACAAAAGAGTTTGTAAATTCTTCAAAGCAATCTGCTAGAATATAAACATCCAAGGATAGGTACATGTCAGTATATTCTCCTAAAGTTTTACAGTCAAATAATTCCCACATTTTATTTGCTCGAGAATATTCTTGATCTGTAATATGATATTGTTGAAGTTGTGAAAAGAATGTTTCTTGGTTAGGAAGACTTGTTTCATTATATCTTTCAAATGAATTCATATGATCATATGGATATATTCCTTTTGCTAAACATGTAGGATATTCTTCTAGAGGAATATTATTTTTTTCCAAGAATTCTCGAGTGATTTTAAAATATTCTGGTTTCATTGTTTTTGCCACTGCATCTAAAGACATTTGGAGAAAGTTTAACGAGTCTATAAATTTTAATTTTCCCTATTCTACTGATTTATATTTTTCCTTTGTTAAGCCGATAACTTTGAAAGAGTTTTTAGCATTTGCTGCTAAATGTTTAATAAATAGATGTATGTCATAACCAAAAAGATTATGAAATATAACAGGTACAAATTTGGGAGTATGACAATTAAGATTGCAATTTCTATGAGCTGCTCCTCGATAATTATTTTCACTTTTTAAATGATCATGATCTATAACTTTTGCATTATCTTGTCCTTCATGAAATAATCTTGTTTCTTCTGCTTCTATTTGGTCAATAGTTAGAGATCTAATATCAGAATGACTTTCAGAGAGAGAGAGAGTTCCTCAAAGGGTTGTTTACACATCCAACAATTTGAAGCGTTTTCATATTCTTCCTGTTGTTGTTCTGAAATATTTTGAGGATAGCTTGTTTTTAATACTTTAAATATTTCGTGTACTAAGCTATTTATACTTTTAGTAAAGTGATCTAGAACCTCTTCTGAAGAAGTTCCTCTAAATGAATATTCTCTAGATTTTATGAGTTCAGGATAATTACTTTTAAATAATAGTTTATAAGCAGATGGTAATTGTTTAGCTTGTTTGATACTATTGGGTTTATTCTTTTTTCTTAGAAAATATAATGTTGATTATTTTCTTCTTCCAAGATTAAAAGATATATCTCCCTATCTCCACTATCTCTAACTTCATAATCAGAAATATAAATTGGAATAATATCTTTCCTTCCATATCCCCATCCTTTAACATGTTCATAAATATTAAGTTTAAGATTATTTAGTTTTTCAAATTCTGGAATATCTTCTAGTTTCATTGGGTGAGTGAATCCCTTGGGAAATATTAATTCATTTTCATATTGTTTGTAGTGTTGAACTCTTTGGGGATTTTCAGCTTGAGGATGTAAATATGCAAGTATTGACCACATGAAACATTTGTTATCACCATTCTGTACATTTATAACACTTTTAGATTTAAAGGGTGTTTGAATATAAGATTTAGGATTTGGAGGTAATCCCCTCCAATAATCAATCACTAAAGATTGGAAAGAGCGAAATACTAAGTTTGATTCTCCTAATTCATTTTCTACATCCTCTTGTTTTGCTTCTACTGCTTGAATTATTTCTTTGATGGTTTTATCAAATCCTCTAGTTGAAAATAAATATTTAAAGGGTATTGAGATTTCAACATCTAAAGGAGTTCTGTTTTCTTCCACACCTCTCCAATATTTTGATTTTATTGTGATTTTATATTTTATAACATTATACCTTGTTGGTTTATAATCTTCTAAAGCTCTAGTGAAAGAATTTTTAATATTTTTTTTATTTCTCTTTATATATTCTCCAGGAGTTGCAGGTCCGCTGATTTCTGATTGAAATTCATCTATGTGATTAAATACATCCCAGTTATATTTTTCTTTTTCATCATGTTCGGGTTCTCCTTCTGAATGGCATTCTTCAACGTCAGAAGTTTGTTTTTTATTTTTACATTCTTTTATATGTTCTAAATAATAGAAATTTAGTTTTGTTGAAAAGTTACAATTAGGACATGAAAATATTTCTCTAAGTCTCCCGATACAATTTTCAAAATGTTTATTATATCCAGAATGAAGAAATCTTCCTTTACATTTAGTACAAACCTTTGAATTTGTATCATTAAGATTATTTTCTTTTAGTAAATGAGCTTTCGACTTACAATGAGAAATTAATCCAGTTTTATTTTTAAAAACTTTATTGCAAATATTACAATTCATTTTTTAGAAAAATTTTTTTATTGGATACTCTGTTTTCATTTTTTATTTATTTTTCTATTTTATTTTCATAATGTGATAGTATAATTTTTAGATTTTTATAATAAAATTTTAAAAAAATGACAAAAATCCGAACTCCGATAGCGCAGTGGGAATAGACTGGCACAGTGGTTCAAATGGATAGCGGTTCAAATCACGTCTGAGGTTAGTTTTTTTTTTCAACATAAAATAATATTAAAAATTTGAAAATAATATTGAAAATGGTGTGGGTATCTTAGATTTATATTTTATTTTATTTATTTTTATTTTATTTTATTTATTTTATTTTATTTTTTTATTAATTAAAAATTTAAAAAATGACAAAAATCCGAACTCCGATAGCGCAGTGGGAATAGACTGGCATTGTGGTTCAAATGGATAATGGATGAAAAAAAAATATTGAAACGGGTGATGGTGGCGAACCGGTAATTATCGCCACCAGTCTTTCGAACACCCCCGGATCGATTCTATAATGTGCACATTTATTTCTTGGTTGTTTTCGGACCTCTTTCGGATTCGCTTTCGAATTCATTTGTACTTTCGAGCAGCACACTTAAAACGCCGATGAAATCGTATTCGAGCGAGAAGCGAATAATAAGGTGTGCTGCTATTATCGGATTGATTCTGATTATGAGTCTGGCCAGCTTGTATATTGGAAGAGATTTGATAAACGAAAGAGGTTGAAATAAAAAAAAATGATCCGGATCAAAAAAAACTGTTGAGAGGACAGTGAAAAAAAATACCACTGTCCTCTCAGAGCAGTTTTACTATTTTCATAAAATTTTTTATTTTTTAATGAGTCAAATTAGTCAATTAGCAACTTCCTAGTTGACATCCTCAAGTAGTGTCAAAATAGCCCTCTAACTTTTCATAATACCATTTACTCTGGTCCCTTGACTCTATTGTTTTCCCAAATCACGCAATTTTCCACTCAACCTCATCAAACTAACATGCATCACACTAGTGTCAAAGTACTACAATTTTATTTAAAAGTTAATCATATCGTTCATTTTGGACGTTTTGGCGCAAGACATTTTGGCGCCATTTAAAAATAACTTCATGTTTAATTTAACATTTATAAATAATTTTTTGAAAAATATTGGATGACAGGATTCTTTAAACGTTTTGCAATATATTTATTTTGCATTTATTGTAAAGTAAAATATGTTCATACAGTTTTTGTTTTGTTTTGAACATAATATTATGAACACTTTAGCTTTTTTTCTTAATTTATTTTGCTTATATTGTCTTTTCATTTTATTTATTTCCGGTTGTTGTGTTAAAAAAGCTGATAGTAATAAAGCTGATAGATAAATATTTATAATTTTTTTTCAGAAAATTATTTTTAAATGTTAAATTAAACATGAAGTTATTTTTAAATGGCGCCAAAACGTCCTGCTTCGTTGTGTTCAAGCATAAATTTAAAGAAAAAAAATAATTAGATGCTAAGTTTTATGACAATTTTATTTATTGATAATGAAGATACTACAAATTATGAGATCACTACAACTAAAAGGTAAATCGCAAATTGTTATTATTGTTGTTGCGGTCATAAAATCACAAGTTGGTTTTCAACTTCGTGGAGCCATCTTTCGGGGTCTACCACGTTTTTTCGCGAGTACAGGCTCGACTTCGGCCTCTTCGATAGGTCTGCCGGCTTCGACCGCGCGAATCTGGGCTTGGATACGCCGGAGCTCGCGTTGTGCTGTTTTTAAGGTGCCGATAGCTCGATCTCGAGCCTCCACTAGCAAATTATTGTATGGTTTGGTCTTGACCCATGCTGGGGCATCGGATTCGAGGTCTTGACCCCGATTCCATTCGTGTATCTTATGCCAGATAAATCGGGTTCGGAGTCGGGTGATTATCTCGTCGTATTGATCCTCTTCACTGCGATTGCTGGATTGCGACATTTCTAAATTTAAGATTACAAATCCGTCTATTTCAATTTTAGTCATCATCACTCAATCTCAAGTCGAACGAGTTTAATTAATGTGGATGTTAATTAGCCATATTCTTTTACTCTGTACAAAAAATATTTTGGGTAAAAAGTTAATTCACGGTGTTTAAATACCTATTTACGATTATTACAGGTTACCAATTTGAATTTATTTATATAACAATTTATAAATGTTAATTTTTTCAAATTTTTCTCGTAATTTTTGATTTTCTCTAAACTTGTATGATTTAGATTTACTAGAAATAGGAATGTGATTAGAAAACTCATCAATTACCGGCATCATGGGCGATTCACCTTTGGCTTTTAATTCTCACAACTTTTCATAGTTATACCAGGAACAACAAAAAGGTAATAATCGCTTTCTGAAATAACTACAATTATAATTCATGTTCCAGGTTCACTACAGAGATTCAGGCCCTCAGGGATGATAGACATCCTGGAGATGGGGGATGCAGATGTTACAGGAGGAGGGTGTGACTTAGAGTGGGTCTTTTATTCTCCTAACTTTGACCTAATAAGTTGGTTAGGAATCAGAGCTCCCCTTCGGACAGCATGTCCAATTAACGTTGAAGTGGTACGCTAATTTTTGAATTTATCCCACATCGCTACAATCGCGGGGAATTCCTCAAATGCTGCACATCCATTGGATTCTCGTATCTCGAAGCAGCGCACATTATGATCTCAATGTACTATGTTTTATTGAATGTTTAACCCTATGCAATTATGCTATTGAATAAATGTAGTTGAATTTTTGAATTTTTCTTTGACATTCAATGCATTTGGTAATTTAACTGACTTTAATTAAATACTTTGAGCTGACAATATGATTTTTAGTACTTTTATTTTCTAGGTGGTCAATTTTAATTATAACTTATATGTTAACTGCATATATGTATTTTAACCCTGTTCCATTTTGTTATTGAATAAATTTAGTTAGATTTCTGGGTTTTTCTTTAACATTCAAAGTATTTGGTAATTTAAATGACTTTAATTAAATACTTTGATCTGGTAATGTGATTTTTTAGTACTTTCATTTCCTGGGTCGTCAATTTTAATTATAACTTATAATGCACATATAATATTATCGTTGTCTGTCTTACTGTTTGGAAGGGGTGATTTATAAAGATTATAAATTTACAAAGTTAGCCGTTCCGTTATGTCATGACATGGAATTCCGAACACGAATTAATGTGTTTTGTAATTTAGGCCGAGCCGACTACATTTTGTTAGCTAAATACTGTATCAATTTAAGTCTGGAGCTTTACTCCGTTTATAATATCTTAAGGTAATATGTTGCTGTAGATTTTTAGTGTAGACATTAATATGTGAATTAAGCATGTAAAAAGAGTCAAACTACAAAAGGTTGCTTGCTTACGTGGCCGAACTGCGTCCACCACGACAAGCCTTAATGTTTATGTAGATCGGTAATGTACTACCGTAATATAAATAACGATAACGAGTTCCGAGAACTCCGCCGTACCAGAGGGTATTTATCGACGAACCCAGTGGCATATACCAGTGAGTCGGTACGACCTCCGACGACCCCGCAACATATAGATTCAAATAAATGCGTGCCAGGCAGTGACCTGCATACGTCAAGGCTGTGTGCTCAATGACGGTGATTTTAATAGTTTGAATGTAAGACGGTTCAACACCGAAGATTGTTCAATTCGATCTTGATCCCTCTTACATTCAAAAAAAAGAAAGTTTTGAAAATTTATCAGCGAATACATATATTAATAATCATAGTACATTAATATCATAACAAATAAAAATCATTCTTACTAATGATTTCCGATTCGAATTGACAAAATAATGGTAAAAAATTTGGCACAAAGAGTGTTTTTGTGACTAAAATGTGGCGGTATATATACCTATTTTTGTGTGTACAAATACATGTATGCGCGTTGATGCAGTAAATCAAACTCGAATTCTTTTTAATTCTAGAATTTTCTATTGAAAATTTTGATGATTTTAATGGCAATTTTAGTGACATAATTTTTATATTTTATTTTTAAATTTTTATTTTTTTATTATTTTTTGTTAAATTTGCCTCTATTTCCATTTGGACATTTCCAGAACATTCCATATTAAATTAAAGTTAATTTTTATTTTAATATTGTTTTTTCTAAATTGTTTTTTTGAATTTTTATTTTTAAACTTAATTTATTTATTTTCTATTAACTTTATTGATTTGAATGGCTGTTATGATGAATGTCGCCATTTTTTTGGATTCTTCTGGTTTTCGTCTAGAATTTTGCATTTCTACTATCTTTCGAGTTTATTCGAGTTCGTTTTTTGTATTTTTATGTTTCTCTGTTATGTTTGAGTCAATTTTTTCTAATACTTCTTGCATTTTGTTTGAGTTTATTTTTAATTTCACTGTTTATATTTTTTGTTATTTTCTTTATTATTATTGTTTATTTAGTGTTTTATCTTTGAATTTAACTAGACTTATTGTTAGGTATGCATGTTATGTGTCACCACATTTTGTCACATTCACAAGATCTTTGGGTCTAGGAATCAGTTCTAGCCCAACAATATAAAAAAATCAATACTCATATTATTGAAACACTCAAACTTACTCATGTCCAGAGTTTTAATATGGAGTAAAATATGTAGTGTCTTTGACTTTCAAATTAATAAATATATTAATCTAATAATTAAATTTCAAAAACATTATTAAATTACAATACACTGTTTAATTATTCTTATAGACCTTTTTCAAATATCTACATATTTTAATCAATAAAAAAATGTGCTCAAAACTCTGGAATTGGAACAATTTGTGGATCAAAGAAATGCTTCACCAATATATCAAATGGGGACAACTCAGACAATTTAGCTCTATCCAATCTACTGCCACGACGAAAGGCAATAAACACATGTTGGATATTGAGCACTCAGATAATCCAGAGCCAATGCACGACATTTCAACCACATAGTCAAACCTCATCACAAAATCCGCTACCATACTACTCACAACCCTGTTGACTCATTATATCCACACATTACCGTTCATACCACAACACAACCGAGCAAGACCTCTCCCACCCATCAAACTCGACGCAGTCAAAGCTGAATTTATCAGCCTAGAGAATTCAGGTATTATACGCCGTTCTTCATCATCATGGGCTTCACCAATACACATGGTTACAAAGAAAGACGGTTCACTTAGGCCGTGCAGCAACTTTTGTCAACTGTTCATCAAGTGACTGTTCACCACGCATATCCAATGCCACTTATCAAACATTTAATAATACGCTTTTCACAATCGACCATATTTTCAACTATAGACCCCTCGAAAGTCAATCATCAGTTTCCCATCCATATCAATGATGTTCAATGAAGATATTTTATTAAAAAAACATTTATTAAAAAATCGTTAAACTAGATTATTAAAAAAACGTTTGTTTTAGTTTTTTTGTAAATTAAGATTTTATATATTTAGTTATTTTGTATATTAACTTTTAAATTTAACCGATTATAAAAATTTTGTAATATATATATATATATATACAAGTTCGTTTGGTTCATTCTTTTTGTCAGCCAAATCGGTTGAGATTTTACAGATATATTCTAATTATTTAACGTTTTCGTGTACTGCTTTATTTCCATCGCAAGTTCTTTTGTCTGGAAAAGTTTCTTTAATGATAAAGTAGACGCACATTGAGACCAATAATACCATAATACAGCTGTTTCCAACCTTTATGCTACCGCGCCTCCCCCAAAAAAATCTTTTCCTTGGCGCCTCCTAATCTTTTTTTAATATATATAATAATATAAACACGTTTTAAACAATAATAACTTTATTACAAAAAAAATTAAAACTACAATTAACAGAATAAAAACAAGGTTTTGCTATAACATACGAACATGTATATTTATTTGTATATTAAATTACTAATTAACCCTACGTCGGTAGCGCCTATTTTTCTTACATCGTCGGTCGCGTGGGATCTTTAAAAACCCGGAGCTTAGAAAAATCGACATAAAATTTTAATTATTTTAAGTTACAGGTTTGTGTGTCTCAGTAGCTGCCTAAATAACAAGTACGCACTTTGCAATATATGCGCGGCTGAGTTTTCGCACGACGCCTGAGTAGAGCAGATTATTGTTCACACGCGGGCTTGTTAACACCCCACGCGACCGATTACGTATTTTTTTTGCTTGAAAGAATTTATAAAACCTAGAAAAAATATCTCAAACATTAGATTTTTCTCTTTTTGATGACTACCTGAAATATAGAAGTACTATACAAACCCTCACACGAACAAAACGCCGACATATTATGCACTTCATAGTAACAATATTTTACAAGAACAATCTCAAAATGAAGTTCGACCAGCCATAAAAAGGTGCATACATTGCCCTCGAAATCTTGACAGAAAATATTCAACAGTATACGTTTTATGCGGTAAAATATTTGCCCTAGACACGCAGCGTCAATTTGTGTAAGCTGTTCGGAAGATCAAAATTTAGAGTGATTTTTTATATTTTTTTATATATATAGTTATAAGTATCTTGTTTAAAGGTAAAGAATGCCTGGAATTTGACATTTCTTGTTATTGTGTAAAAGAGTGTAAATTATGTTATTTTTTATTTGGTAATTTTAAACTCGAAGTGCTAAAAATGAAGAAATAATAATTATGGTATGAAAATTATTTTTTTACCCAAAAGTTTTGGCGCCTCCCCTAGCCATAGGCCGCGCTTCCCGGGTTGGAAACCACTGCCATAATAACAAATCTCTTTAAGCTTAGACCGATAATTAAATGAATTATTGTTGCTTATTACAAAATGTTGCGTCAGCGCACAAATGTAAAATCCAACAATTTCCAATATATATATATATATATATATATATATATATATATCAATAATTATCAAAATAATGAAAATGCCACTCGTCTATCTCGAACTAATTGCCACGAACAATTAATGTTGTTAGCAGCAACTGCAGCTATCTCTAGTCCTTCCAATGACAATAATTTCTCATCAGCCAAGAAGGACCAACTCACAACACATGTTCATGCCTTTTGACCTAGGAAACGTAGCTATATCCTTACAACGTTTCATGGACACAATTGTCCGTGACGTTCCCCACACATACCCTGACGATATAATCGTACCGTCACCCGACCACGACACCAACATCAATGATCTACACACGGTTCTTGACATATTGAACCTTCATAATTTACAGATCAACGTAAACAAATGCAATTTCTTTCAAAAACGCGTTAGATTCCTTGGTAAAATACTCTCATCTACGGGTTCCAAACCTTTTCCCGAACGTCTTGACATAATCCGCAGTTTTCTACTGCTTAATGAAATATATAAAAAGTGTACACATCCATTGAATGAAGTCCTATAGTCAATTGCGTCGATGGTCCTGGGATTTTCAATACAAAAAATTTTTTTTCAATACAAAAAAAAATTTTTTCAATACAAAAACGATGGTCCTGAGATTTTCAATACAAATAAAACTTTTTTAATACAAAAATCCAACTACCACTAAAAAAGCCAAGGATTATTCACACTATAGTCAGGGGGTCTCGATGGTCCTGGGATTTTCAATACAAAAAATTTTTTTTCAATACAAAAACGATGGTCCTGGGATTTTCAATACAAAAAAATTTTTTTCAATACAAAAACGATGGTCCTGGGATTTTCAATACAAATAAAACTTTTTCAATACAAAAATCCAACTACCACTAAAAAAGCCAAGGATTATTCACACTATAGTCAGGGGGTCTCGATGGTCCTGGGATTTTCAATATCAATAAAAAAAGCATGGTAATTTAAGGTCTCAGGATATTTTCAATACAAAAATCCGACTACCACTAAAAAAGCATGGATTTTTCGAATTAAATTAAGGTGGGTCTCCTTGGTCCTGAGAAAAAGGTGGTCTACACTAAAAAACGTGGTAAATTTTTCAATTAAAGTAAATAATGGTCCAAATTTTTCAAATAAAGTAAATTATGGTTCTAAAAATTAAATTAAAGTAAATGATGGTCCAAATTTTTGAATTACATTAAATTATGGTCCTAAAAAATTAAATTACAGTAAATTATGGTCCAAATTTTAAAATTAAGTAATCAATGGTAATAATTTTTAAATAAGTAAATTAAAGTAATAATTTTTAAATTAAGTAATCAATGGTAAAAAATTTTAAATAAGTAAATTAAAGTAAATTAAAGTAAGATTTTAAAATTTAATTACAAAATAATAGAAGGTGTTTGAGAATTGAAATTTTTTAATGAAAATTTTTCAATGGTAATTTTTGATAGAAATTTTTATGAAATAATTTTTTAAGTAATTTTTAATGGAAATTTTTATGAAATATTTTTCAATGATAATTTTTGATGGAAATTTTTAATGGAAATTTTTATGGAATAATTTTTTAAGTTAATTTTTAATTGAAATTTTTATGAAATATTTTTCTATGATAATTTTAGATGGAAATTTTTAAGATAATTTTTAATGGAAATTTTTATGAAATATTTTTCAAAGACAAATTTTAATAATAATTCAACAACAAACCAACAACTTAGTACCAACATGTATTTACAACCAGATACCTACAACCAACTAACAACCAGTTACCTGATACCAACTACTCACAACCCACAACAACCAGCTAACAACTAACTACCACCTACCAAGTACTCGCAACCGACAACAATCAGGTACTAAGCATTATCAACCAACTACTAAGTTGATAACCAACTCAGAGTATATATAATAAAACTGATCAACAATAAGTATTTATTGAATGCGATTTTTACTTTGCAATAATAAGTCAGTAGTAATCAATTAAAAAAAGAATGTTTTGTAAATTAGAATTCATTAGTCTTTCATTGTAATTTAAATTATTTTGAATTTCACGTGGTGTTTTAAAGTGATTGAGTTGTGGTTTTTTGATGAAAATCAACATTTTAGTTAAATTTAGACATTTTGATAAGATTTTTCTACTGATTGTAATTAAACATATTTTTGAAGATAGATAAAAAATATTAATTTAAAAAAGCATTTCATAAAATACAATGAAGAATATTTAGTTGATTGTAAGTAGTTAGTTGTAATTATGTGGTTGTTTGAGAGTTAGTTAGTACGTGGTATTCTGTTGAAAGTATCTGGTACTTATTTGTTAGCACCTAGTTAAAAATAATCAGTAACAGATTGTTGGTAACTGTTGAATTATTATTATTATTATTATTATTATTATTATTATTATTATTATTTTTATCATTATTATTATTATTCCATTAAAATTTTCATTTGACTTTGAAAAATATTTCATAAAAATTTGTATTTAAAATCATCTTAAAAAATTATTCCATAAAAATTTCTATTAAAAATTATTTCATTAAAATTTTACATTTAAAATTGACTTAAAAAACTTTACATCTAAAATTAACTTAAAAAAAAATTTCCATTTAAATTATCATTAAAAATTACATTTCTCAAAAAAGTTGGTGGTTATTCAATCTTTTGATAATAAATTTAAAAATCATAGTTTAATTTACTTTAATTTACTTTATTTTACTTATTTAGCTTTAATTTAAAAATTTGGACCATTGGTTACTTAATTTTAAATTTTGAACCTTAATTTTCCTTAATTTATCCTTAATTTACCTAATTATTCTTTATTACTTAATTTTACACCATAATTTACTAACTAATTTAACTAACCATAATTTAATAACTAATTATAACCATTATTTTCATATTTAACCAATAATTTCATGCGGTCATCTGGTTGTAAGTGCTTGGTATATAGTTGTTAGCGGGTTGTAAGTACTTGGTAGGTTGTAGTTAGTTGTTAGTACTGGGTATCTGGTTGTTAGTTGGTTGTAGGTACTTAGTAGTTTGTTAATAATGCTTAGTAGCTGGTTGTTGTTGGTTGTTAGTACTTGGTATGTGGTACCTAGTTGGTTGCTTGTTTTTGGTTGTTAGTACTTAGTAGTTGGTTGATAATGCTTAGTACCTGATTGTTGTCGGTTGCGAGTACTTGGTAGGTAGTAGTTAGTTGTTAGCTGGTTGTTGTGGGTTGTGAGTAGTTGGTATCAGGTAACTGGTTGTTAGTTGGTTGTAGGTATCTGGTTGTAAATACATGTTGGTACTAAGTTGTTGGTTTGTTGTTGAATTATTATTAAAATTTGTCTTTGAAAAATATTTCATAAAAATTTCCATTAAAAATTATC
Organism: Schmidtea polychroa; assembly: GCA_959609185.1. Classification (NCBI taxonomy): domain Eukaryota; kingdom Metazoa; phylum Platyhelminthes; order Tricladida; family Dugesiidae; genus Schmidtea; species Schmidtea polychroa. The sequence continues at coordinate 21,809 of CAUHTR010007712.1, forward strand.
TTAAAAATTTCCATCTAAAATTATCATAGAAAAATATTTCATAAAAATTTCAATTAAAAATTAACTTAAAAAATTATTCCATAAAAATTTCCATTAAAAATTTCCATCTAAAATTATCATTGAAAAATATTTCATAAAAATTTCCATCAAAAATTACCATTGAAAAATTTTCATTAGAAAATTATTAATCAAGAAAGAACAAACTGTGCAAAATAGGTTGAGATATCTTCAGAAATTTGAATTTGTATAGTGAACATACAGATAAACACACATTAATTGATAATAAAATTGGAAATCCAAATTTTCATATGTAAAATCTCATGCATAAGATGCTAATATATAACGCAGAATCTAAGGGACCTGTGAGTTTATTTTGTACCAGAAATAAATTAATCTTTAAGTTACTCATTTGGTTAATTTATTTTTGATCCACACTCGTTGATATTTCATGTAGAATTTAAACTAGAGCAAATATTCTACTATGATAAAAGTTAGAATAAAAGACTTACTTAATGCTTAATAAATATTTTAATGGAACAATACCTTGAAAAATACAGTGCCGAAAACCTTTGTTAAATAAGAAAAATAAACATTCATCCAAAGTTGAAACGATGATAAATGAAATTTTAAAGGAATAAAAATATTAAAAGTGAAAATAATGATAAAACTATAGAAGGACTATAACTTCTATAAAAACTATAGAAGTTACAATTGGTAAAAAAGTGTTACAATGATCAATTGAGTGCTTATTAAAACTCTTCGGGAGGAATAGCACGTTTCAATGCAATTTGGAACTCACAACCAATTGACTATTGTTTCTGGTTTCTATAACCAGTAGATTTTATCTAGTTGCTTTCTGGGTTTTAACACAAATTTATTCAATAACTTTAACTTCTTAAATCTCTTCTGAAGTAACTTTGTAATTCACGTTGAGTTTCGCTTTAATTTTATTTTCTTCTTTTCACTACAATTTCTGTTTTCGTCTTCTTTTCAAATTCTGTTTCGTTTTCGTTTCTCCCAAACTATTTCTTCACTTTTAAACTCTCTTTTAATTTTAGTCGTGTTTCTTTTTATATTGAAATTAATGAGGGTAACCAAACTAATAAAAATTCCTACAAACGCACCTAAAAGACCAAAACTGAAAAGTCTAAAGATTCTCTGAACACTATAGAGAGAGTTTACTGTATTTATTCTAAAAATAAATTAAATAATTTTTCTTTAATTCCAAATGTTTAATTCAACTGAAATTTTATCAAAATTTATCACATCATGTATTTAATGCTTTTGTTTTAATATACTATTGAAATGAATAAAATATTAAAAAAGCAATTAAAATACATTTTAATAATGCCTTCGAGGAAATTTGTTTGACAAGATAAATTTAGAGGAAATATAAAAGTTGCTATCTAAATAATTGAAAGATTTTTGTTAATATTTTTTGGAATTCTTTAATATGGTTAGCTGTTAAATATAGAATAATAAATAACCACTTTTGTAATAAAATAATTAATATATTAATAAGAATTTTTCCAATAAAACCTTGATAATTTTTGCAGTAGAAATGACTTATAAGAAATTAAATTAAAAAAATTAATTAAAATAATACCCAAAAATGGAATCCTGAAATAGTAAAGAATATTTAAAATAAGAATAATTAACAAAATTATCTGATTAATTAATTAAATCTAAAATTAAAATATAAATAAAAAACTTATTAAATGCTAATTCCGCTATTTGTTTACAGCAAATTTTTATGTCACTCGTGGCACCATAAAAACCATTCGGCGAAAAAATATTTCCATAAGAGTGATAATTTCTTAAAATAAGCATTTTTATAAATATCAAAAAAATAAAAAATATCAATTTTCATTTCAAACCCGTTTATATTTTTCGACATTTTTAAACAATAGCAATTAATTCATTTTTTTGATATATCTTTAACAAAAGAATAAAATTTAAATTATTTAAATTAATAATTTTTTATGTCAAATACCGAAACGGTATTTCACTTTAAAAATTTGAAAAAGATTTTATTTTAACCTAACGCCTCACATAGATTATGCAAATCTAATTTTTAGAAATGTTGAATTCAAAGAAAAATGAGAGTGCAAAAGTGCATTCACAACTGAGAAGACATCAAATGTCAGGCAAATTAATACAATAAAGAAACAATTATATTTTGACCTTACTAAGGGGAGATATTTAGTGAAAATCAATACGAGCATTTCCAAAGAAATCAGTGAAGTGAAAAGAAACGTCGATTACTATGAAATGCTAATTCATTTTCTAAAAATTTCTAGAAAAGGTATTTTTATATATTGTTATTTGAAATTGTTTATAAAACTTAACAAAGTAACAAAATAGTTAATGATAATAATAGTAATAATAATAATAATAATAATAATAATAATAATAATAATAATAATAATAATAATAATAATAATAATAATAATAATAATAATAATAATTATAATAATAATATTATTGTTTTATTATTATTATTATTATTATTATTATTATTATTATTATTATTATTATTATTATTATTATTATTATTATTACTATTATTATTATTATTATTATTATTATTATTATTATTATTATTATTATTATTATTATTATATTATTATAGGGAATCTGTAAATATATACAAATTGTACATTTTCTCAAAATATCATATTATTAATTTATTATTTATAAAATTCAATCTCAATATAAACCCGCCTTATTTGAAATTGTGTCTAGTTTAATGCTTTTATTTAAATCCATAGAAATTTGATTAATGAGATTACTAAAATTGACCTGATCTGACTATATCAGAGCAGGAACTCAGAACAGATCAATGAACTAGGAAAGTTCACAGAGAAATTAGAATTTTCCATTGAAAATGAAATAACTGTCTAAATATTCTTATAAATATTTTTTCCAGATTTTTAATATCTATTTTTGGAAAATTTAATTTGATTTATTTTTAATTATTTGTAAAATGCAATTTGGAAAATTTTTTTTAATTTTAAAAAATAAATTTTTAAATTATAAATGTATGAATTGAAAATTGGTATTTTTATTACAAATTTTCTTTTGTATGTTTCCTAATGTAGATAATGAAATTAGTGCTATTCTAATAATTAGCCAAGCATTGGGGTATTATCCTCTGATGAATACGCTTTAAGTTTATTTACTCATAATATAAATAGCAAACCTAATGATATTTAAGCAGAATTATGAATAGCGGAATATTTTATATTTGGATGCCATCTTTCACTCCATGGTGTATAAATGAGGCACCATATCATCGTTTCCCCTAGATTATTGTAGGCTTATCACCGTAAGACCAATGTGTTATGTATATAAATTCTTTAATAAAGTCAATTCTTTTGTTTTAATGAAATGGTATACATTTTAATCCACAACTTTAAATGTATTACATAATTTGGTCGAGTGATAGTTGTCGAAAGTCAAGTGAATACATGTAACAATTTCAACTATTAGGATAAAATACATAGTTATGTAGAAAATTATTGGTCTAAACCTATGTTAAATGATAGTATAATAAAAAACAAATGCAAAATTAGAAAATTTCTTTCAGCCGAAGAAGTTCAAATCCGCGTGCAAAAATAGTCAATCAATTCGCAGGATTAAAATATGTCCAATTCATAGTCGAAAAATCCTTATGGAATGTCTTGATTAGTACACGCATAAATTATGTTTTTATTAATCTTGCTGAAATCATAATTCAAATAATACACATGACATTAGCACCACCATGGGTAAGATATTTACATTATGAAACTCCTCATCGTGGATGACTTTTATATATGTTTGCAGCATTAAAGGTACTTTTTTGGTAGTTCATCATTTTTTTACACAATTTTTATTCTTGCACTAATCATTTAACATAAACCTTGAACCAAATACATCATCATTGACTCACTGCATGTCTTAATTATTTTATAAGTCAATATAATTCCATGATTTAACCTTTATTACATTTGAAGAGATATATTCATCATAGCCAAGGCCGTACTCAGTGCTTATGGCATATATACGCAATTTTGAGTGAATCTCTCTGGGTTGGACTAATTTATCTGCGTGTCAGTCAACTAGTATTCTACTTTTTCTTTTTGTCATTTTTCAGATAATGAGTAAGACGTATAAATTCTCACGTGATGCAAATCTCTACCGCCAGTTATGGTTTATTTATTTGAATTATATTTTAAATTATATTTAAAGGTTTTCATTAAAAGATTTATAAAACAAAATGAGAGAAAAGAAATTCTTCCATATGATTTAGTGCGACTTCATACATCCAATATGCATCCGGAATAATGATTGATACTCAATCGGCAGTTTGTGTGGAAGGGGGTGTTTGAATGGGCATTTCTACTCTGCTGAATAACCTTGCGAATGGAATCTTTGTTAGGAATCTTCACTAGAACGATAGTCGATGTTCCTTCAAGAGGACCACTGACGTGATTTCAGTTGTTTCTGTTTCCCTCCTTTTTATTCTAATCATTATCATGTCATTCCGAAGTTGCGCTGTGTCATTTCCATGACTATACTGATGTATCTGAATCAAAACTTGATCATTATCTGCGGTTGTGTGTAAACAGAAACTTGCATTCGTTATTGAATTACTTTGCATTTTATAATTTTATAATTTCAAAAACAAAAGATAAAATTCAGAAAAAGTTAAAATAACAATTGAATGAGAAATCAATCAAAAGCCTCAATACGTCCTACTTCGAAAAAAATTTTATCAGATAACGTTACAAAGAATAAACCTTACTATTAAAATTACTGCTAATAAAAACCATAAAATGATAAATATCCAGAATCATATAAATCTAACAAATGTCACTATTTATCTGATAATTTTTTGTTTCTTTTTTATGCATACCGCTCGTACACAAAAATATATAATAATTTTCATAATGTAACATTATTATTATTATTATTATTATTATTATTATATTATTATTATTCTTATTATTATTATTATTATATATTATTATTATTATTATTATTATTATTTATTATTATTATATTATTATTATTATTATTATTATTATTATTATTATTATTATTATTATTATTATTATTGGGATTATGTAATTATTATAATCACATATATTAATTAAGTCTATTAATTAGATAGTGTATTTATGGGAACTTAGTAGAATATATACGAGATCACAAGAGATATAGTCTCACAGAGAACTGCACATAGAAGTGTTTATTATGATTATTATTATTATTATTATTATTCGATTATTAATTATTATTATTATTCATATATGACTATCACATATATTATTATTATATTATTATTATTATTATTATTATTATTATTATTATTATTATTATTATTATTATTATTATTATTATTATTATTATTATTATTATTATTATTATTATTATTATTATTATTATTATTATTATTATTATTATTATTATTATTATTATTATTATTATTATTATTATTATTATTATTATTATTATTATTATTAACACGCAATGATTGTATCGGTTCGTTTAGCATTAGAAAAGTTTAAAAGAAATCCGAAATTAATAACCGAGAGAGATTCTTGTTTAATTCTGGAAACAGTGGGGAAAAATCAATTCTCAGACTAGCAGATAAAACAAGTCATTACTTCTATTTTAGAACGACTGATTGGTTTTCGAATATGATTGGCAGCGGAGGGAATTTCCTAGGATGATCAAATGAGTCAATTCAATATCAGTCAATGCTTCTGTTTTGTTGGAAATATTAGACGGTTTCCAATCTCGGTCGAATGTAAGTTTAATATTTGTTTTTGTTTTTTTCCCCTCCTGAATATTAGCATCCTCAATAAAAAGTTGATTCTAAATTTATCTTTTTATCCATTAAGGATATTTCTAAAGACATATTCAAAAGCAGTTCGTTGGATTTTGATCATTATCGGATATTTAAACCATGGTAATGCAATTGTTTTAATTGATACTCAAATATTTACTTCTAATCCTATGTTTGGAAATAAATTAAAACAAATTAGAAATTTTATTTATTTTTAAATTGAACAAATTTTGTAAATGAATTTCTCAAGAATTTGTTTTTATTTGAAAATTATTTCCTACTAATAATATTTACGATTGATCTTGCGTGTAGAAATGGTCTTGAATAAAGAAAAAAATTTTAAACAAAGCTATTTAAAGCTGGGTTCGATGAAATATTAATGGAACATAAAACTGTCATAGAGAGTTCAAGATGATTAATGAAGATAATGCCCCATGGGAGAAAAAATTCGTTTGAAATTTATATAAATAATGAATAATTAAAAGGCTTATCTAAAGTTACAGTTAAACGGTATTCTAAAAATAAATTAAATTTTGCATAAGATAATACAGTAGAACCGAAATTATCCGGTAATTTCTTGCCAAAGTCCTTGCCGTATAATAAAAAAGATAATTAATTTTTTTTCTAAATCCCCATTCGATATAAACAAACAATTACTCTATTTGTTTTATAGTATCCGATCATCATTCCGATTAACAAAAAGGTAGTTTGATTTATAATTTATGGACGAAATATTTTGTATTTAGTATAATAATTACATAACACTTGCAGATTGAACATTATTGGATGATTTTTAAGATCATATTAACAAAACTGCAAATATACTTTATTCAAAATACCTGTGTTTGAAGGATATTCAGTGTCAACTATTTTTTTATTTTTAAAAAGTTACTTAAAATGATTTGTTTTGCTGATTTCCGCCTCCTACATGCGGCTAAATTCTTCCAACGCTTAATTAAAACATAATCAGTTGGCATATATTCCAAAGGAGATTCGAAAATACCAACTTTTGGAATATACTGGATAATCGGACTTCAATTGTAACTGAAAATATAAATAAATAAATAAATAATAATAATAATATATATTATTATATCTGTGACACCAGCCACTTTTGACTGAAGCTTGTCTTACATATGGAACTGAAACTATTATATTTAGAATCATTAAAACAAGATAAACATCATTGACTAAAATATTCTAAACAATGTAAAATAATTCTATTTTAACCCTAGGACAAAATATGTAAAACATATATAGCAGTATTTGCTCCATAGTATTTATGAGAATATTGGGAAAATTTCCTATGCCTAAATATCTTTAATTTTTATTATGTTGGGTAGTTAAAGTTTTCGGGATAAATTTAAAATACAAACATAAATTTCGATTTTCTTTTTTATTGTTATTTTCCTAGAATATGGTAATATTTAATATCCTGAATATTTGATCGAATTCAAGTTTTTTGTGTTATTAATAATAAATAATTTACATTTAATCCTGATTAAAAATAGTCAAATTTTATTTTCAAAGATTTTAATTTAAACAACTTAAAAGTCTATGAGTTAAAACAAAACTAATTTGTTACCTTTAACAATCAAACAATATAATTAAATAAGATTTCTAACAATGTGTGATATAATTTTTGATTTATTAATATTATCTATTAGATCTTCTAAATTATTTTTCAAATCCGGTTCAAAAGTTAAAGTCATAATTCCAAGTATTTATTTAATGAAATAATGCATAATTTTCAAACAAACTTTCAGCATTGAATAAAATATTTTCAAAGCCATTTATTAAATTTTCGATATTTAAAATATATTTATTTAAAAATGATTTACTAATAAAAAGATTGTTTAATTTTTTAATTTAAAAATTTAAAAATTTCAATTTAAAAAATTCAATTTAATAATTATTTTAAAAGTTATTTTAATCGTCAATTATTTATAATTTAAAATTATCTTAATAAATCATTGAAATATTTAATTCTCAGCTGAAAACACCTCAAATTATCAGTAGCAAATCCTTAATTTTATCAAAAGAGTAGGGTCGGAAAAGAATTTTCATCAAATTCCATTTTTTACAAGTTCCAGTAAGATTATTTCGAAATTAACTTCTTTAACTCCTTTACCGTGTATTTGTTTCTTTCATAATTTGATATGTTATGTTGTCCTGGCAAAATAAAATGTTTTTAAGGTGAAAATTCCTATGCTATTTTCGTATTAACACGAGTTTACTCGTGACACACGGTAAAGTGTTAATAACAATAAATGTTAACATTTAGTGATATTATTGAAGATGCTTAAAATAATAAATAAAAAAATGTGCAAAATGATTATGATAATTTGATAAAACAAATGAAACATAAAGGGTAACATATTACTATTTAATATAGAAAAGTGAAGCTTGAAGAAATTGTTGGAAGATGTTGAAAAAACAAAATAAAATAAATAAAATAAAATAATCAATTCAAATTAACGTGTAAGGTTAGCATTATAAAGGGGCAGTATTGTCAAAAGAAGTACAAAAAATAGTAGTAATATGTTTACTTAGTTTCACAGGCGAATGTGCAGTAAGGATGCAAAAAAATATTATTGTCAATGTTAATATTGTTATAGAAAAGTTATTATGATAGTATACAATAAAAAGACTGATAATTAAAACTATAAAGGGAAAAGTAGAGGTATAAAATGAATAGGAAGGCTAAAAAATATTAGACAAGGCATTTAGGAGAAATAGTAGAAAATAATTAAGAGAATATACAGCGATACAAAAAACTTTAAAAAATTGATATTCGACTTGTGAGTTTATCATAAATTAAAGAAAACAAATTACAAAATGAAATTAAGAAAGCAATTTTTCCAAAAGTGTCAAAATATTGAAAGTTTAATTAATGGTTTTATTAAATATTACGATTCCTTAAGAAATGTCGTAATAAACAATAAAAGCTATTAAATTGTCTAATCTTTTCGTGTGGTTGTAACCAGTAAAGCGGAGACTAAATTGCAATTGTACTGATCAAATAAAATATTGTTTGAAATTTTTCATAGCTTGATACACTTGAAGCAAGATTAATTTTTCTTAGTCAGAGACAAATCAAACAATATTATATCTATTTATATCTAAGAATCTCTAATAATATATGATGTTACTAGATAAAGGTAAGTTAAAAAAATATTTAAATAGATTTTAAATGGATTAAACCAAGCTTGTCTAAAGTGTGGCCCACGGATCGCATGTAGCGCAATCACAAATTATAAAAATATTTAAAAATACAAACTTTTATTAAAAATATCTATATAAATATAAACAAATAACATCTATAAATATAATAATGTTGTCTAACTATTAAATAATATATTTATCTATACTTTAAAAATATATTATTTAATATGTAGAACGATGCCTCATATTTTTAGATCGATGCCTCTTATTTTTAGAATGATTACGTCATATTTTTAGAACGATGCGTCATTATTTTTAGAACGATGCCTCATATTTTTAGAACTATTATGTAATCGACGCCTCATATTATTATTCAAAATATTATTAGTGATCTAGCGGTGACATGGTTTTCGTTTGCCCAAAAGTTATCGTTGCCATTATCCGAATTTATTGGAGGATACCTCATCTTAAAGCCCTTTGCAAGACCCTTAAGATGAGTTATAGATTCCTATCATCCTATGACTCGTCATATTTTTAGAACGATGCCTCATATTTTTAGAATGATTACGTCATTATTTTAGAACGATGCCTCATATTTTTAGAACGATGCCTAATATTTTTAGAACGATGCCTAATATTTTTAGAACGATGCCTCATATTTTTAGAACGATGCCTCATATTTTTAGAACGATGCCTAATATTTTTAGAATGATTACGTCATTATTTTAGAACGATGCCTCATATTTTTAGAACGATGCCTAATATTTTTAGAATGATTACGTCATTATTTTAGAACGATGCCTCATATTTTTAGAACGATGCCTCATATTTTTAGAATGATTACGTCATTATTTTAGAACGATGCCTCATATTTTTAGAACGATGACTCACCCTATGACTCATAATTATTTTAGAGCGATGACAATGACTCATAATTATTTTAGAACGATGACTCATTCGATGACTCATCAAGGTCATTCTATTTTTAAGTAACAAAAACATCTATTTTTTGTAACATTTTCGATCCGATGTTTTAATTATCGATAATAATATTTTAATTTATCATTATTATTTGGAAAGATATTAACGCTCGCGTGAAAGATGTTATTTTCAAAATTATTATTATTTTCAAAGTTTTAATCAATATTATTATTATTATTATTATTATTATTATTATTATTATTATTATTATTATTATTATTATTATTATTATTATTATTATTATTATTATTATTATTATTATTATTTTTGCAATTATTCATAAAACTTAATTTCTACATCAATTTCATGATTTTCAACATTTTCATCATTTGCATGAATATTTTAATAATTTTCAATATTTTTCAATATTTCTTTACTATTATTATTATTTTAAATTATTATTTTTACAGTTATTTTGAAAGTTTTTCATCTTATTATTATTATTAATATTTTCAAAGTTATTTTCAAAGAATTTTTATTATTATTTGCAAAGTTCTAATTATTATTTTTTTTTATAGAAGTTTCATTATTATTATTTACTTACATATTCATAAAACTTAATTTCTACGTCAATTTCATGATTTTCAACATTTTCAATATTTTCATGATTTTCAACATTTTCATCATTTGCATGAATATTTTAATAATTTTCAATATTTTTCAATATTTCTTTACTATTATTATTATTTTAAATTATTATTTTTACAGTTATTTTGAAAATTTTTCATCTTATTATTAATATTTTCAAAGTGGTTTTCAAAGAATTATTATTATTATTTGCAAAGTTCAAAGTATTATTATTATTTGCAAAGTTCTAATTATTATTTTTTTTAGAAGTTTCATTATTATTATTTACTTACATATTCATAAAACTTAATTTCTACGTCAATTTCATGATTTTCAACATTTTCATCATTTGCATTTTTTAATAATTACCAATATTTTCATAATTTTCTACATTTTCAATATTTTCACGATTTTCACGATTTTCAACATTTTCATGATTATTTCAGGAACTTTTTCATCAAATATTGTTCAAATTATTATTTTCAAAGAATTATTTTCAAAATTTTAATCAATATTATTATTATTATTAATATTATTATTATGATTATTATTATATATACTCCGAGTTTATCCGAAAAAATATTCTGTCTCCCTATGGGTATTGGTCACAAAGGTACTGCTCACAATCAACATGTCGCAAATTATTTTCAAATACAATTTCAAAGTAACACGCGCGGGAGTTATTATTATTATTGAAAAACCTAAAATATTTTTTACACACACACACACATGCACAACCCATTAACAATTATTATTATCAATATTAGTGAAAACCTAAAATATTTTCCACACACACAACCCATTAACAATTATTATTATCAATATTAGTGAAAACCTAAAATATTTTCCACACACACAACCCATTAAACTTTATTATTATTATTATTATTATTATTATTATTATTATTATTATTATTATTATTATTATTATTATTATTATTATTGCACATATTAGTCAAAAACATAAAATATTTTTACACACACACACACACAACCTATTAAACTTTATTATTATTATTATAATTAGTCAAAAACCTAAAATAATTTTTACACAATAAGTTATGGGGTAGAGATTTATTATATTTTTGCAGTATTCTGTGTTTGTCTTTACAGGAAATTGTCAATAAGGAGCGATAATTTTATACATACATTCTATATATACACATACCTTGTTTAACATGGGTGTATATTCTTAATATATTATTATATAGTCAGAGTCTATCCGACAAGATATTCTGTCCCCCTATGGGTATTGCTCATATGAGTAATGGTCACAAGGGTACTACTCACACTCAACATGTCGCAAGGGTTTTCGATCTTAAAGCATATTATGGTTTATTAAGGTTAGTAAATAAAACTTATCACACACACTATTTTAAATAATATTTAAACGATAAAAATCAAGACAAGAGAAGACAAGGCAAAGTGTATGCATTTAGTATTGCCAGGCCTAATGAGCAGTGACCAAATACCTGTGCCTGAAAGACACGGTGGATATTTGTTCGCGTCCACAAGGGTCGTCTGTGCCTCCCCCAAGTGGGGTCAGAAGAACCTGGGCATTATAGTTTTCCGTACGGAACATTACGCCTAGCATGGGTAGTCAACTACCAGCACATTCGAAACGTATAAAAATACATTACAAAATACATGCGTCATTGGCACTATAATCAAATTAATTAATGTTTTCACTAACAACAATATATATTTACAGAGGCCTCCCACTAGTTAGATTACAAACGCCCACCACGACGATCAGCTTGTAAATATATATTAATTAAGGGATAAAGAGGACCCACCCAACCCTATTATATTTAATTTACAAAAGGTTTCTCGCTCTTCTGCTGGTAATCTATCTCAAAATTATCATCTCCATCGGACCATTTGGAATACACTTTGCAAATTGGACGTATTTCTTAGTTTCTGATGCGGCGTCAACTATCATTGCTAAAATTTATATTGATTTAAAAGCAATTAACTAACAGATGTTATCTAGTATTTTATCGTCACAAATTAAATTCTGTCTGACTATTAGGCAACTGTTATTTGTGGTATACTTTTTCAATATCATTTCTTATCAATTGCCACCATAAAACACAGATACCTAAATATAATATATATATATTTTAAAGAATTAATTCATGTCTTACATTAATAATAATATTCTTCAGGTATGACTAGTACTTTAATTTAAATTTTTTTTAAAGAAAATGTTGCTTATATTTGGCATTTATTTTAATAATCATTTTTTTTAATATTTTGTAATATCCACCCCTCAGAGATAGTTAAATTTTGCAAAAAGACGAACTCATAGGGAGGGGTTAGCAAATTTTCCAATTCTTGTTTCAAATTCTTTAAAATGGTACAAATAATTCATATTCATTATGTATATTTGCAAAATAAATTTCAATATGTAATTGTTTTTTAGATGGCATCCATGTCATTAAAAAAACAAGTAGAACCTAAAAATGAAAATCGAAGATGAAAAAAGATTTTTTAAAGAAAAGTGGACAGAGAAATACTTTTTATTGAGAAGAATAATAAAGCATTTTGCTTCAAATTTTCAAAATTGGAATTTTGGAATGTTGTTTTACTGTATTTTTATAAAGATTGCCTATCCCACGATAAATATCCTAATTTTCACAATCACGCTTTATGTCTTCAGCTTTTGGCCGTACCTATTTTTGTGAACAACTATTTTCAAGAATGAATCATACAAAAAACAAAAATAGGACAAACATCTAGAAAACGCACTAGGGATTACAATCTCGTCTATTGAACCCAATATCCATTTACTTGTTCAACAAAAACCACATTCATCCTTCACATTAGTTTGAAATTTTTCCGTCTGTTTTAAATCCAAATTAAGTGAAATAGAAATTTTACAAATTTAAAATAAGTATTTACCTATAGTTTCGTTAAAAAATATATTGAATGTGCGGCCCAGCAAATTCTTTTTTGCAATGTGACCCTCAAATGGTCATAGTCTAGACACCCGTGTATTAAACGAAATTGAAAAATATAACTGCTTATCAAAAATGAATGTAGAAGAAATACCTAAATCTAAAAAAATAATCCCTGTCCCTCAAAAAAATTAATTATTTTAATCTTCAAAAGCATTATTAGGCAATAATTATTACTAATAATACATAATAAAAAATGAGTAAAATTTAATATACATTCACACATAAAGCCTGTAAAAACCATTCAAGGATATGGTTGCATGTTTGCAAATAATATATCAATATACCAATCCTTCGCTTCACGAAATCTCATTTTACGAAATTTCGCTATAACGTAATTTAGAAAAAAATTCACAGTCTCTGTTTACGAAAAAAAATTCGATTTACGAATTTTTGTTTCTTATTTAATTACGGAAATTACACCGTACGAATATACAGAAACAGAATACAAAATAAAACAAACGAATTATGTATTTATTGTTGTGATTACTTGAATATTATAAGTAGAACATTAATAGTATAAAATGATGATTGCTTGGTAGCAGCATTTATTATTTAAAACAATAAAATGATAATTTAAGCCTTTTGCTGCAAATAATGTATTTAATGAAAGAATTTTCGACTATACGAGATTGACAAGGACTATCGTATAGTCGAAAATTCTTTCATTAAATACATTATTTGCAGCAAAAGACTTAAATTATCATTTTATTGTTTTAGAACATTAATATTTTGTATAAACTAGATTTCCTTATTATTTAAACAATTTGTGTTGCGTGGGAAATATTTGAGTTGATTTTTTTATTACTAATTTTATTCAAAAGTGTTTTGATTTAACTAATTACAACAATCCCTCTCATAACGAAATTTCGATTTACGTTCAATTAGGCTGCTTTTGCATTATTTTTTGCAATATGGTTTTCCAAAATTCTGAAATACATTTTTCTTTAAATTCCATTTCAAGCGAATAATCTGATCTGATATAAACCAATTCTTCTTGAGCTGTCAACATAATATGAACATATTTTAAGGACTTAGCAAATGGCGTTCTTATACAATTTTACTTTTGATTTTTGTTCAAGTTTGGCAAATATTTTTGAAAAATAGTAGTGATTCGGCCATGTGATGAAATATAACATTATTTATTGAAATTGAGAGTGATATTTCATTAGTTTTTATAAAACGCATTCTAACATGAAAACATCTCTGTGCACCCTTTGACCGCAAAAAACGCTTTTGTTGGAAAACTTTAAAATGTTGCTTACTTTTCACTGAAGTGTAAAATTTAAGTCATTGACTTTGTCAAAAATCTCCCAATTAAGAAGAAAAACACATCAACTTCTCTAACAAAGAAAAGAGTTCTGTTATTTTGTTATAAAGAAAGAACTTAAAATTCACTACTAAAATATTATAATCTTTTTTATACTTCTCTGTAAATCATGAATTGTTTTAGTGAATCTTTTAAAGCAGCGTTTCCCAAGTGTGTTCCACGGAACCCTGGGGTTCCGTGGACTGATAGCAGGGGTTCCGCGAACTTTTTGTAAAATAATTTATAAAAAAAAGATTTAAAAATAAAAATAAATTTATTAAAGATTAATTGGCATAAATGTATTGATGTTTGTAGTGATGGTGCAAAATCAATGGTTGGAAAAACTGCGGGCGTTATATCAAGAATTAAAAATATTGTACTAAATTGTAGCAGCAGTCATTGTGTCCTTCATACGCAAGCTCTTGTATGTATGAAAATTTCTATTGACATGAAAACTGTTTTGGATGAAGCTGTTCAAATTGTTAATTTTATTAAAGCGCGACCACTGCAGTCGAGGCTCTTCAAAATTATTTGTGAAGACATGGGAAGTAAACACACCGCTGTTCTTTTACATGCAGAAGTAAGGTGGTTGTCGCGAGATTTTGAACTACGGCGAGAGCTTGCTATGTTTTTATCAGAACAAAAACATGAATGGTTTGCTGTATTGACAAACACTTGCTGGCGACTTGCATATATCACTGATATTTTTTCAAAGCTAAATGAATTGAGCCTTTCCCTACAAGTGAAAAGTGTAACAGTATTTAGCGTTAAATATAAAATATTGACATTGTCACAAAAATTCAAGTTTTGGATCAATTGTGTTGAAACTAACAATGTGAGTTGCTTTTCAACAATTTCTGATTTTTAATGGAAAATGATTGCCTTTTGGATGAAGATATAGGTCTTGATATTGTCCAACATTTACGTGGATTATATGATAATCTTCAACAATATTTTCCTGCATGTAATCCCTTTATCATCAACAAAAAACCTGATTGCTTATCAATCTCGGAATATGAGAACTTGATTGAAATAAAATCCGACAAACAATTAAAATACATTTTCAATATTGTCCACTTGGCAACATTTTGGGGAAATCTAATTTTGGAACATAAAGTTTTGGCTGGACGTGTAATAAGAGTGATTTTACCATTTTCTATTACGTATTTGTGCGAAACTGGATTTTCTTATTATACTTCTACGAAAACGAAATATCGTAATAGATTGAATTGCGCGGCATATATGTGCATCAAATTATCAACAATAAAACCAGATATAACAAGGATTTGCAAGGAAAAATGCAACAACACTGTTCACATTAATAACATTCATAAGTTTAATTTTTTTTTATATTATTAATCAACAATCGAATGAATTTATTTTATTTTTTATATGATTGTTATTTTTTTAATAAATACTATAATTTTCTGTAATACTATAGCTCATATTAATATTCCCGATATTAAAATTCTAAGATTTTTGTAATTAGGGTTCCGTAAAAAATTTGAAATCAAAAAGGGTGCCGCGTTGAAAAAAGTTTGGGAAACGCTGTTTTAAAGAATTTAGCTGTCAAATTTGTTCAAACTTTGTGTAATTGTTGGGTATTGCTTTAGTAATTAAAAAATGCGCAGAGCCACCTTAAACTTCAGAAACCCAACAGACATTACGAATAAGTTTAAAATCTTTTATGAGAATTAACTTGGAGCTTGAAATAATTTGAAAAATAAAACAAATTATCAAATTTCTTCAGAATTAATTTTCTTGAATAATTATTAATTCCATAATTTAAAACAAAAAAATCAAAAATAATCAACAACTAAAAACTCATATTAATAACCGCAGGAAATGAATAAATAATAAATCATTACATTTATTTTTAGCGAATTTTCATTCGGATTCTGTTCACTTTTCTGAATGTTTTTCCAATTGAAATTCTAATGGACTGTTTTGATATTGTTTGGGAAATTATGTACATTTCAAAATTCCAATTTCAATTAATGAGAAAGAGAGATTTAGACAAAAGTCATCGTAGTAAAATTAAAATTTACAAATGAAATAATTCATTCCAAAGTGGAAATTTTAGATTTTTCATCAAATTTTAATTCAACATTGGGATTATGTAAAAATCTTTTAATTTCGATAGATTAATTATAATAAATGGCAGTTAGGTTTCCAAGAAATGTATTTTCAACTGTTAATGAAGTATTTATTAGTATGACAATTATTTTGTTGTATTATATACAAACTACATTTTACATTCCACCATTTTATATTTTTATTTTCATCATTTTCGCTCAAAATATAAGCCTCAGAAGTATCATTCAGTAAGAAACATCTTAAACCAACTCGAAACTTAAGCGGACAAACTTATTATTAATCCGCCATAAAGCGGTTTTATTAAAAAGTAAAAAATAAAATAATAATTGATAATAATTTTTATTAATTAATTTTTATTATTTTTATTTAGTAATTGGGAAATTTTGAAATATTTGTTGGGTTGGTTATATGAAAAAGACACACAATAATACTTTTTACACACAATAATACTAATACTAATACTAATAATAATAATAATAATAATAATAATAATAATAATAATAATAATAATAATAATAATAATAATAATAATAATAATAATAATAATAATAATAATAATAATAATAATAATAATAATAATAATAATAATAATAATAATAATAATAATAATAATAATAAATTCAATTGAAAAAGGCAGTGCCGAAAATTCGTGAGTATCAACAAACATCGATATATTACTGGTTTATAGTCTTAAAGCTCTTTTTAATAAATAATAATAATAATAATAATAGAAAAGAGAGTTTGAAGACTACAAATCAGTAATATATCGATGTTTGTTGATACTCACGAATTTTCGGCACTGCCTTTTTCAAGTGAATTTTTCAAACTATCTTTTCAATTCAATGGATAATATAATCAGTGGAGAAATTCGAAGAAATAAAAGTTCTTATAATACAATAATAATAATAGAATTTAAAATTAAAATTAATTTTGTTTATAAATTTTAAATTCTAAAAAATGTTTTATTTTGAACCAATGAGAAGAGAGAATATGGAAATAAAAGAGAAGATTAAAAAGCATTTGAATATTGAAGCAGTTAAATTCCAGGAAATTGAAAAGGACTATTTTTATAGTTGAAAATTCTTTCATTTTATTAAATATACACTTTGCAGCAAAAGGCTTATATTATTATTTACCGTATTTTCTGGGTTATAAGTCACACTGTTATATAAGACGCACATAACATAAAAACGGAAAAATTTTGAAAAATCCATATAAGTCTATAAGTTGCGACTTATCGCCTAAATTAAAATAATCATAATTTATAAAAAATGCCTGCATCACAATTAATTCATATTCATAAAACCTATAAAACCATCCAAATTCATTCCACTGACCATCGTCTTGGCTTTGAGTCAAAGCGGAAGCGTTGACAAAGCTCTTTCGTTTGTCCTCTGTGCTAAAATCCATTCAAAGAGCTCTCGTTCCAGTCTGGGCCATCTGGGTTTATTCTCACGGTTTCTTTCTTTTATTTTTTCGTTAATTGTAGAGTTTTTCGCCTTAATAGTATTATATTAATAGATTTTATATTTTACTATTTTGGTTACATTTGATCAGTTTTCTTTAAATATATGGTCATAATGTATATTTCAAATGTAATTCTAATGTATATTTCTTTACATACATACATGTAAACAATGCAACATTTTTATAGATCCTCGAGGAACTTTCAATTAAATATTAAAATTTTTGCGTGCTGTTAGTTGGAGAATGCCTTAATGATCATAAATTGTGTGCTATAGAAATTCAAAAGCCTATAGAAAAACTTGCTTTTTTTTAAATAAAATTTCTATCAAAAAATAATTATATAATTAATAATAATGTTAATAGTGACAGTAACAGTAATTACATAGTTCAAATAAATAGTTATTATTATTCTTATTATTATTATTATATTATTATTATTATTATTATTATTATTATTATTATTATTATTATTATTATTATTATTATTATTATTATTATTATTATTATTATTATTATTATTATTATTATTATTATTTATTTTTTTTATTGAATTATTAATTTATTAGTACGACCTGAAATTAGAGTCTAGTTTTTTGAAAAGAAATTATTTTTTATTTATTATTCTTATCCATCAAAAAACGGGAAATGCACCAAAATAAATAGTGTCACAAAAATTCATTATAAATCAGTCAATATCGTTTATAAATGAAGGTAGAAAATTTATGATGATAGATAAAGACGAGAGAAGGGAATTTGTAGTTGTGATATTTATTTTCCTTGGGATTTTCATAGACAAACTAGCATTATTATCAAAGACACATTGGATTTTTCACATACGGTTATAACTGGTGAAACGTGTGTTCATCTATCTTCGAGCTAATGTAAAGTACATATTCTCTTTTTTGAGTAGGAAATAACTCCTAACGATTTATTTTATTCTATAATCCTGCTTGTGAAACATAGATAAATCGCGCCTGTGACATAGAGCGTCCTTGAATCAATTACTTAAACGTAGAGACAATGATAAAATTATCATTATTATTAATAAAATTATTATTATTATTATTATTATCATCATCATCATCATTACCATCAAATTCCAAACAATTGTTTTATTCCAATCAAGAGTTCATTTGAAGATCAAAAAGTTATTGGAGATTTATTTATTTATTTATTTATATTTTCTGTGAAATTCTTCAACATTGATCAAAATAGTATAAACAGCTCATTCGGATCGTCGTGATGCTATGAAATTTTCTGTATTTTATTTAAACAATTTTATCTTTCTTTCTGCCGTTTTAGCTAACCAAACCGGCAACTGCCAAAGAGGTAAGAATGGTTTGTATTGTCATTTTAATATTCGATTTGAATTTTTTATTGGATGAATTTGTTATTTTATTATTTAGATGGATTTAGTTTGTCCGATGAAAAAAGGTTGATTACCGATCTGCTCAACAGTTATAAAAAAGCTGGAATAGTTGGCCGACCAGTCAAGGATAGCTTTCAGACCGTTGTTGTTCGATATAGTTTGGAGCTCATTCAAATTCTCGATCTAGATGAGAAAAACCAAGTGCTGACCATTAATGTTTGGGCACGTTATGTGAGATGAAGAATTTATTTTATTTTTTCAATCATTATGTTCATAATTTATACATAAAGTCTTCAAATTGAAGCAAATTTATTTCACAGACGCTAAACTGTAGATTTCATAAAATTTTCGGTTTTATCACGAAAGTAAAATTTATAATTATAAATTTTAAATAAATATAAATTTAAAAATGAAACATATTTTAAAATATTAAAAGTTAAAATGAGTATTAAAAATTATTTAAAATATAAATTTTATTAATAATCATGATTTTTAGTACGTATATTCGTTATTTAAAATCAATTCTAGAATATTTTATACAATTTATGATGAAGAGTCATTAGAAGAATATTAAAAAGAATTTTGTTAGTCATTTCTACATTTTCTTTTAATTGATGATTTCCTAATTACACTTAATCATGCTCACTCCTTTTCGAAACCTAGCTGATGTTGCAATCTTTTTAATTGATTCTTTTCTTTCCACTACTTTTCTTGATGACTAATTTTCTCGTATTACAAATATTTAATCAAATTTAAATGAGAAAATCTTTAATAATAGATTATTTATCTTTTTAAAATAAATAATAAGAGTAAACAGAACTTAGTATTAGTTAAATAGTTTCCAATACAATTTTACAAAATAATTTTTAAATTGATTTTTCATTAAAAAAAATTATTTTGCTATTTTTAAACTTCAAATGTAATTTTGTTTTTTGATATAATAAATACTCAAATAACTCTAGCAGTAACTATTATCATTGTTTTAATTAATTCTGGATTTATTAAAACAAATTACAAAAATTATTATTAAATATTTTTAATTGAAATAATTATTTATACAATTTTTAAAATCTTTTATAGTATTATAAGTAATTTATACTAAATTAATTTTAATTTTAATAATCAATAAAATTTCCCCGAAAACAAAGTTATTTAACCGAACAATTTTACCTAATAATTCACATATTTCCAATTTAACATCCAAAATATTTGAAAATATTCAAAACACAAGTGTTCACAATATTTTTGCACATTGATTTTCAAATTCGCACGTTTCTAATAATTAATAAAATATTTTAATAAAATTATAAAATCCGACATGCCAATTTTACTCATACAACTCTTACTGCGTTCAATAATATTATTAACTCCCATTGGTCGACAATGTTTGGGAACTCTTGTACAAAGATGATGGTAAGTCTCTTCAATATAAATATATAAATATAGTAACACACAGTGCTGTTCCTGTATTGCTGGCCGCACAGGTGCAAAAACAATATTAGTGCCCCTATTAATCTAATTTTTTGATTAGAATTTGCTGATGTTCGGATCACCGGATGGTGATTATTATCTTGTAAAAATTAACTCTTATGGAATTGAATATAGAATATGAACCTAACAACATGCTATATTAAAAAAGCAAAGTTTTTAATTTTTTTTCCTTGTATTTTCGATAATAAGCACCAGATTTCCTTTTTGTTTTCTTTCTGACATCTAAGAAGGTGTAATATTTTCTTATTATAGTAAAACTTATTTTTATTAAGTATACTTTATTTGTTAGATTATCTAAAATCAATTTTTTTTAAAATATAATAATAGCAGGTCGGTGGCCGTCCTTCAACTTGGGCACCTTCTGCACCCCCGCCAGGAACGGGACTGTGTACACATTATATATGAATAGATTAAGAATTCGAACACAATCTAACAGAATTTTGAGACACATTAATAAACATATTGCACACTTCACACAAATTAGATACAATCTTATAATTTTTCATTTTTATTAAGGGTTTCTAGTGGGTTTTTGAAAATATCAGTGTATAGTTCAAATAAACTTTTATATAATTTAAACAACTTGTACTAAGTTTTTAGAAAGGTTGGTACTGATATTTTCGATAATTTTCATTGTCGTACTTTGGTCTTTTTAATGAGTCGGCATATTACAGTTTCTCATCAGTTATATGTCATCTGTTAAAATCACATGTAAAATGATCTATTTAATCTTTTCTCTATGTAAATATATGCATGTCTGTAATAAAAATAAGAAACAATAAAGTAGAAGAATGTATTATAATATATTATAACTAGTGTATAGTTATATAATATATGATAGATCAGTGGTTCTCAACCTTTTCCTTAGTTGTACCCCCAAGAGAAAAAGGAAATTTATTTTAATTGCTAACGTTCTAAAATTGAAACATGAAGTCATACAGAACAAGAAATTCTAATCAACAAAAAAAATTATTATTGTAATTATTGTGTAATATTGGTGGGGTTGCGCGTACCCCTAGGGGCACGAGTACAACCGGCTGAGAACCTCTGTGCTAGATGCATGTATAAATGATATGTATATATGATACATTGTCAATCAGAGGTTCCTGGTCTTCTTCTTATATATACTCTTCCGAAAAACTTGAGAGAATCTCTTTAAATTCGGATCATTGCCGTATCATCAAAATTACCAAAACCTTTTCCATAATCGCTATTTTCTTTCTCCAGAAAAGTATTTTCAGCTTCGTATTGTAACTCATTTTCATCTTATTTTTCGTCTTTTGATTGCCCATATTTGGTAAATTAACTAAACAATGTATAATAAATATTCTTTGTTTACTAAGACTTACTGGAATTACTTACCTTGAAATAACGTAGCAGAATATAAATTTGCAAGAATAGTTCAAAACAGAAGAGCACAATATGTAAATAAAAACAAAACATGTATCACAACAGACTTTTGGCACTGGCATCAAAAGAACTGAACTCAAATGGCACAATTTGCTTATTACTAGCAAGTTATAACAAGTGAGCACATTACTAATATACAGAATGTACAGCCGACTACCAACTCAAAATTCAACATAGAAACATGAAGAATTTGTAATGACACGCAAAATTCATGTGGCAACTCAGAAGTACCTTCCGGTTGGTAGCTCGCTGTTCATGCGCAGTTTACGTGTGAATGTATAATCTTTTATTATTTTATTAATTTTTGCCTTGATTCTTTACCTAAATAGTCGCAAATTACAATATTACATTTTAAAGAAAGATTTTTCACGTTTTGCTGTGGTGTTGTAGATTTTTCAATTAATAATTGATAAAACATATTTTATTTTAAATCTCAAAAATTCAGGACTGAAAGAGTTAATTTAATTATTACGTAATTAATTTGAAGTTTACAATACTAAAATTATCAAATAAATAAAAAATTAAAAGTATGTCTCTTTTTCACGATTTTATAATAACTTTATAATCATTTGCAATAAAATAATTTAAAAAAATTTTAAATTAAAAAAAATTTCATAAATTATTTTTTCAATAAATATATAAAAGTATATAATGCATAAATATAATAAGTTATTATTAATGCGGTCAAATTAAAATGTTTATAAAAAATGTATAAAAATTATAGACAATTCCGCATTATCTATTAATTTTAATAATATATATTATATTAAAAAAACTTACTTAGAAATGGATGGATGAATTACTCAAATGGGATCCTTCAAATTATTCAAATGTTTCAAAAGTCAGAGTTCCATCAAATGAAATATGGACGCCAGATATTGTTCTTTATAATTAGTAATATTATTTTTCTATATAATAATAATAATAATAATAATAATAATAATAATAATAATAATAATAATAATAATAATAATAATAATAATAATAATAATAATAATAATAATAATAATAATAATAATAATAATAATAATAATAATAATAATAATAATAATAATAATAATAATAATAATAATAATAATAATAATGCCATATTAAAAAGTTCCCGTTATAACTTTAATATAAAGCAAACGTACAGGAAACATGAATTAGTGTATAGGATGGCATATTAAGGATCTAACATTGGCATGGATATGTCGAAAAGGTTATGACAATCAAAAAATATATAATATTTTGGGAATTTGAGCAGTGTAACATAATTATTACATATTAAGTTTGGAATTGCTTTAAAGCTTAGATGACAAATATGCGATTCAATCTATTGTAACCTACAAACATGGAAAGACATAACTTTGAAAAAGAAACAAAATAGCAAAATGTTGTTTATTTAATTACGAAGGTCAAGATTATTTCATAAAAATATTATTAAAACTACCAGAATATCAAATCTTTTAGAAATTGCTATAACTATTAGGCGTCATAGACAAAGCCTCAAGGATTCAATAACCTCCTATACATAATTATAAAAAATGTAGACACATAGAGTCCTTTCAGTGAATGTCTATGAATATAGAATAATTATATTTATTGAAGATCTGCTAGATGATCTTCAAAGGATATTTGTATTGTTTTATTGTAACAGATCACTTTCACCAACATTACTAATGTTGGGTTTTATTAATTCAAGTCGATTACCTCTGACTCCGCGTGTCCCCTTAATTGAAAATCACCACTAACAATAAACTACCCAACGTATATTTGAATCACAAAATCTCTCAAAATCCAAAGATACAATCAACGACAGAGTTTTACCAGTTTAATCGGTTCTCCGCTAAGTGCAGATGCTTTGTAAAAATCTTTATCAATATTCATCTTTTGTCCACTAACTTCCTTTTAATCGAACTTTTACTATTTGATCTGGTTCGCTTCCAATTCAATTTTCTTCTCATGTCTCAAATATATCCTAACTCTATCCGTTCGTTTCCCTAACTACCTGATTGTCCTCGGTTTCTTCGCATCCCTACCTGAGGCAGAATGCCGGTCTGCTTTGATTTTCCCATTCCTCATATACTCTTCGAAATCTGGATGACAAATGGTTATTACTGAGACAGTCTCTCTCCTGACATTCGACTCCACATATCTGCTTCGGCTGTCACCCAGAATGTTCCGACGAACAAAGACAATTAATAGTCCGCCCGGGCCTTTCTGCACGCACTATGGTTTTCTTGGTCTTCTCCCATTAATCACTGTGACAATATAATGGGCCTAAATTTTCCTTCTGTTTACTTTTCTCTTTGTTTACCCAACTCTGGATTTCTTTCTACTAGCTAATTAATTAATTAATTAATTAATTTCATTTTCTTGTTTTTCATCTTTTACGAACCTTTTCGCAAATTTCCTAGCACTTTCTAAAAATTCTTTTATCACCATGTTATTCCCCGCCATCTGTTCCCCCATGACCAATTTTCCAGACTTTAATTCGAATTTATGAATCTTTTTCGATTTTCCACACAATTCACCTTTTTTGTGCTTTTCCCATATACTGATGCACCTTCTCAAGCCTCTCTAACCATTTAATTTCTTTGCATTGTCAATTCTCTCCTTGACCAGTCTTACACTTCTCTCATTCCTTTAATTACAGATATAATTTAATTTTACTTTTAATTGTTTTATAACCCCAACACTATTATTCTCTTATATACCAAAAGTGACTGGAAAATATGAAAAAGCGACGCTAATCAATCAAACAAAAATTAGTTCATGAAAAGATAAATTAGTCATTTAATTTGATAGGAAACGAAATTTTCAAAAGACCATAAAAATATTCTAAGGACGTGTATTCCCATGAGTAATTTGATTTAATTTATTAAATTTAATGACTTACTTTCCAATGATATCTTAGTTCTTGGAACTTATTTCAAGAGAATCTTAATAAAAAGTTTCCTAAAATTAATTATTTGGCTTTTTAAAATTTTTCGTTATGTTTTCAATTTTCATAGAATAATTAATTCAAAATAGACAACACTTTTTTGCAACTTTTCTCAAGTGAAATAATATTAAGAAGAAATTGCAAAAATTAGAAAGATTAGAAAATTAAATTATTGAAATCTCAAAAGCGTAAAATGAAACAAGAGTGTAAACATAAAAAGAGAAAAAACATTTAAGTAAGAGTTTTAAAAAGCAAAAATTGAATTTGAAAAGATTAAAACAATCAAAAAAATGATAAAATTACAAAAATTGCAGTTTGGAATCATAGTTTGTTAGAATGTTTGAAATTTGTATTATTTAAAATTTGCAGCAGTTAAATTCGTCGACATGAAAATAAATCTAATTGCCCCATGAATTATATTTTATTCGACCATGCCATGACACCAGGCTTATTGACATTTTCTGCTACCAACTTGATGTTAATATCTGTTAAAATAATATTTTTCTTACAATATATTTGTTAAATAGATGGATAATATTTTGATCAACAAATATGGCAACAATATGTAAAAGATTTGATATATATATTGAAATAATTGTAAAAGGAATAAATATTTCTATTGTTATTTTTAATTTTTTTTAACTAAAAATAATATGATAGAGATGAAGATTTTAAAATATTCATATCTTTATTAAAAATTCCTTTTCAATTTAGTTAAATACAGTAGTATCTTCTGGATATAGTAAAATCGGATATTATAAAAATTTGATATTGCAAAATTAATGTGTGGCAAAGCGCTTAACGTTATACATTATTTACATCATAACTTGTAATTTTTTTATTTTTTCGCCACATATTTTCATTTTATATAGTATTTTGGGAAATAATAGCAAAATAGTAATTTATTATAAATTTTTTATATTGACTTTTTAAAGTGAATCTCTTAAATTTTTAAATTATATATCGAACCTTTTAATATTTGTAATAACCTTCCAAAATTAGACTTCATCAGGTACTGTTATTTATTTATTTTCTCGATAAGTCATAAAGTAGTAATGTCTTAAATGCAATCTTCTTCCAAGAAATAATTTAAAGTAATTACACACAGGAAGTTTACATACAATTAATTTTTTATCACTTTCTAAATTTCTTTATTAAATGATGTTATTTCATGTAACTGTAAAAATTAAAACACATGTAAGTCTTTATGTTTCTATAATATAAACCGTTTTGATTTCTTGTATATTGCAAACGACACTATTATATGACAGTCATATTTACTGTCAATTTTGTTAATGACATACATACTTTTATTATTAGTTGGTTTGAATGCTATTATTTAATCT
The DNA here is from genome assembly GCA_959609185.1 of Schmidtea polychroa. NCBI lineage: Eukaryota > Metazoa > Platyhelminthes > Tricladida > Dugesiidae > Schmidtea > Schmidtea polychroa. Next base: position 48,733 of record CAUHTR010007712.1, read on the forward strand.
CTAATTTATTGTCATAAAGGTTCTTTTTAATTGCGTGATAATGTGTGAATAATTAGTTTTTTTAAAGTAATTAATAATATTTTAAAGTATTTTAAAGATACTTTAACTTTGTAATATAGAAAATATTTCTTCGGAATTACCCTCACAGAAAGCTGATAATCGGAAAATTAATACAATAATGAAATCTACATCGAAGATTTTATTCACATTAAAATTCAGTTGTAAGTTGATTGTTGAATCTGTTGTTGCTTCTGATAATTTTGTCATCTTGTTTTTTGTTTGGATTTGAAAAGTTTAAATCTTCTCTTTCTTCTTTTCTTTTTCTGCATTTTTTCTTCTTTTCAGCTTTAGTATAAGTTATTAAATCAAACTTTATTTCTAAAATTTATAATTAATTTATATATATTTTATATATAATTTAATATATTTTTATATATATATATATATATATATATATAATATATATATATATATATATATATATATATATATATATATATATATATATATATATATATATATATATATATATACATTGAAATATAAATGGTAAGTTTTGAAAAAACTAAATAGAAAACAAAAATATTACTTTATTTTAGTGCTGTAGAGTGACATCTAATGAAGCCTTATTGGAGACACGAATAATACACTAAATGACACAAATTTCATTGTCAAATATTATTGTTTTGAAAATAGACATTGTCTCTACAATGATATTAATAACGTCCACTTCAGACAATATAATGTCAAATAATATATATTGTTAGACTATGTGGCACCAATATTGATTGTGTCCATTTTAAATATTCTTAACATTTTCAAAAGTTTATTATTTATCAACAATATAAAATCAAAGAGGATCTTTTTATATCAACAATATCTTGACCAAAAAGCATCAAACATTTTATTCCACAAACATTATATTATTTTAAGTTAAAGATTTATATTATAATTATATTTAGTTCTAATTTTAATTTAATTTGATTCTTGTAATATAATATTGCCAATTTATCTTATAGCAAAACTGTTACTAATCCACATTTATTGGCTACTGAAATTTCATACGCAATAAAATACGTTAAAACTATTCCAACCACTTGCGCTGAAATTACGTGCTTTGCTAAGTTGGGTACTCTATCAACAAGTTATGTATTGCATAGTGTCCAATTTACTGATATGAGTTAAAATAACATGCCAACTCGATGTGAATTGTTTTGAACAGGTTCGTTGTAATCTTATGTTAACTAGTTACCAGTGCAAGTGGTTAAACATTAGGCAACACATATCATATTTTTAATGGTCACCTTGTCAAAGTTTGAATTGTTTTCTTAATTAAATGATTAATTTACATAAATTAAAATTTTTAACATCGAGTTTCAAAATCCAAACAGTGACATGAAAACATTTCAATTCTATTCTGAAGAAATTTGATATTTCTCTTGTTTAAATTGATGCATTTATTCTATTTAAACAATTTCAAAATTAAATTTTATAATAGTTTAAAAAGCAATCAAAATCTAAATTAAACAGTAATTTTCATTTTCAGTTTTTTATTGCTTGTGTGTTTGACTGTATGAAAAAGAGAGCTTTTCAATATATAAAAATCCCGAGTGAAATGGCGACCATTTGAGGACATTAGGCAATTACAGGGAAAATAAATTTCTTGATTTATTGGTCTCAAAGAGATGCAAATGATAAATTCTAAATTAATACGATTTACATAATTTAATAAAAATTTCCGCTGATTGAAAAGGAATGTCGTGAAATATAATTAGGTAAAATTTATATTTAATTATGTTATGCTCGTGTTATACTTGCTGCCAATAGTGCATTAAATTATAATTGTTATCTAAAGTTTTGGTAAAAAAATATTATTTATATTTTCCAGCGCCGATGAAAGATTGAAAGAACATCGAAATGTGATGATTGTTGTAGATTCAACTGGTGAAATTTTATGGATACCCCCCGCTATTTTCAAAAGTAGTTGTAAAATAGATATTACAAATTTCCCTTTTGATCAACAAGGATGTCACTTGAAATTTGGTTCATGGACATATGATGGTAGTCAACTGGACATACAGTTCCTAAACAATCAGTCTGAAGTTAGCCTCGAAGTGTACACAGAAAGCAATGAATGGCAAATCGTAGCTCGACCGGGAATTCGAAATGAAAAATTTTATCCATGCTGTGATGAACCGTATCCGGATATTACTTTCTTTTTGTTGTAAGATATCTTATTAATTATTTTTATTTAGGAATTTTATTTAATTTTGATTGACATTTGTCAACTTAAAAAAAAGCATTAACATTTTATAAAGATTGTTACAGAGAACTTAGTTACTATAAATAGTGGTAATAATTTCAATTTTCGTGTCAAATCAACTTTAGGGGAAAATGTTTTCAAGTGGTTCCCCATAGGATTACTCGTCCTTACTCTAAATTATCATTGTCATGTGTAATAAAGAGTAGAATCAATCTGAGTTTGTAATTATTGACAATTAAATGACTGAACATTTGAAATTAATGTTTTAAAAATGAAGCTTTTTTGTGTTCAATTTTGTTTTAATATAAAGGGCACATTGGGTCAGATTACAAATGGTTTCCAATCCAATTCATTTAATAATTCAACAAATATAATTCAATAAACGATAAATATCTAGATCCATGTCCTAGTTTATGATAATAGAGGTTTCAAATTTTTATTTCTAACTATCAATTTTTGTTTTCAATTCTTTTAAAGTAACATGACGTTTGAATTTTAGGATTCTCATTAAAGAGTGATCGTTCTTTGAAGTTGTACTAGACTCATTAGATGGCAATGTGAGCCAAGACATGGTTGTTACAACTGAAAAGCTTCGATTAAAGTCACATTTGTAAATAACTACATTTTGTACGTATTGTGATGATGAAAAACGTGTAAGTCAATATAATGCAATTATGGCAGAGACTTCGAACCAATAACGTTTGAAATGTTTAGGATAGTTTCTGGCAGTCATGACTTATTGTAATTACTCAATATGTAAGTTAAGGAGTGAATGATTGTAGATAAAATAGATTGTCAAACTGGGTAAGACAAACTTAGAAATGAGACAGATTTTCAACAATTTTCGTTTAATATTCTTTTGAGTCTGGGTTACCATCTGAGATTGCCCTGGAAAAAAGTCGTAAACTCTAATCTAGCAAAATAAAAAAACTGACAAAAAATTTTCAGATGATTTATTTCAATAAAAAATATGTATGAAAAAATTATAATAAATCAAAATTCGTTAGAATATAAATATATTTAATTAACATTGTATTTATTAAAATATCTTGGCTATTAATCAGTAAATATATCGATGTTATTTTTATATATTTACTGATTCATAGTCAAGCTGTTTTAATAAATACAAGGTCAATTGTAAAGAAATCAGTGGTGAAAATTAAAAAAAAGTTCTTATAATAATATTTAATTAAAATAATAATCAGTTCAATTAACAATAACGTATAATAATGAAAAAAGACAGTCAAACTTCCTAAGTAAAATTAAATTAAATCTCCATCATTTCCCAAGAAATTATTCGTGATTTATTTGCTATTTTCAGATTTTAGGAAATCTTGAGAAAATTGGATAATTTTTTAATTATTTTTAATTTATTTTTATAAATTCTGCTTAGAATATTTTCTTCGCGACTTTTTGGGTTAGTTTTCTTTTCAATTAAAATTCTCTGCGATTCAAATTTAGCATAAATTAATTAAAACTTTCTCGAAATTAGTAATAATTGTTGAAATATAATTTCTGAGAAATTATTAGATAAAACGACAAATTTAATCTTCTTAATTATGTCTGCAATCTACCTTTGCAAAATCCGATTTAAATATTAGAAAAATATTTTATATAGACAAAACCTTTAAATATTATTTTTAAAATTTTATGGTGGAAAATAAAATTAATTATATTAAATAAAAATTGATTTCAAATTTTTTATAGATTATTTTTAAGTTGACCCAATGCACAAACTTCCTAAAAATGAACTTTCTTGAATTTTATGTGCTCCTTTTTATCTCAAAAAGCAAAAATCCAGGAAGATCAAATTTTTGTCTTGAAGTACTTTTTCATTTGATGATGTTTGTTAATGATGTTTGTTAAAATAAAATAATAGTCAAAAAAAATTATATTTAAAAAAACACACTGTAACTAGATTATTTCTTTTGTCACTCTTATTTATTTAATAATTATTTAATTAATTATTTTATATAATCATCATATTGATGATCTTAATATTTCCGCTATTTTACACTTTCGTATCTAAAGATTTTGCAAATATTTGTAATATATCACATTATAACTAAATTTACCAATAATAAGGAGGCCAGATCTTTTAAACCCGAAAGCAGTACAATGGATAAAAAGGATAAAAAATTATGTATTATTATGCGCTCTACAAATAATATTTAAGTAAGAAGAAAGTTATTTCATTATTTTTATTTTTAATAATGAAATTTTTATTTTACTGAATTTTTTTTCAATAACATATCATGTTGTTTTAAAACATTACAAAACTCTACACATGTATACTGGAGATTAACCTTTACGGAAGTCACTGCTGATAAGGTTCCTATGTTTATTCTAGAATCATTAATAATTTAAAATACTATTTCAATAGCCGAATTAGTACCCGGAAAGCACTGCAAATTCAACAAGTAATTTCAAACTTTTTTTGTTTATTTTTATTTAACGAAAGTTAGCTTCTGTTTTATTTTTATTCCATTCATATAATTTTTCCGTTGAAAAATACACCTAACTTCATCGAAGAGTTCATTTTTATCAATAACAATTTCATGATTTTCTACCACATAATGTGCTGCCTTCAAAGCCTCTTCCCAATTTTAAATTATATTTTTGGTATCTCGTCATTCTCTTTTAAAATGCATATAATGAAATCTATAATAATTGATCTTTACAATATTATTCAAAACAGCACAAAAGTACATGATGTGAGAAAGTAGTGCTTAAGGAGTAATTAAAAATTTGGCAGTATAGGTCATCAAAAGGAAGCACTGTAATTCCGAAAGAAGTACATATGGTTACTTATCATTAAAGTCATCAATAAAACAGCTTCTATGCGATTATCGTAATTAATAAGACCAATAGAATTTTAGATTCACACGCATTTTACATTACAAAGTAACATAAATTATAGTCAGTATTGTTAGTTATTATACTTTTAGTATTTATAATATCCATAATTAAATACTAATATTTATTAAATTCAAAAACAATGCAATTTGTTTGCAAAATTTAAACAAGATTTTCATTCAACATCGAGTAATGTATGAATAATGAATTTAGCATACCACATAAATCCACAACATACATTAATTTAATATTTTATTTTAGTTCTATTTAGTTAATTATTTATGTAATTAATTAATTTTATTTTATTTTCACAAGTACTGTAAGGAGTTCCAAAACTCCTATTTAAAAATAATGTGGTTTAAATGTTGTAAGTGTGATTTATTAGTTGAAATAGCTATTGGTGTTAAATTTAATCTATATTAGATTATATCGTATTATATTAAATTATTTATGACCAATATTAATTGTAAGATGATATAATAATTTCCAACGAATTACTTACATAACCAGGTCACTAGACCTTGATATCTATTGAATGATGCGGGAATGCTTGTATAACTAAATTAAGTAAGTATGTTTGTCTTCTGTGTCAACAGTATCACTTAAACTAATAATTCTCCCTTTTGTAGATTACGCGATTCAATGTACTATAAATAGTATAACGATTGTGTGTTCCGTTTAGATTTTTGAAGTGAATAAAGATTTCTGTGAAACTATGTCTTCTTCTAACATTAATAATTACCATGCCTCAGATTTTTAAATTTTCAGAAAAAATGACAGAATTTTATTTAATAAATAAATATTGGAAGAAGACTGAGATTTAATTGCGTCATACACGTATCATATAGGAAATACATCACGCTTAGAATTCAGTTTCTTATAGAGTTCCAAAAAGGATCAGAACTAGTCTGCTATTAGAATTTTTAAGAATGTCATTTTATAAAGTCAATCATCCAAAAACTCAAACTAAAAATTATATTTTAGCCAATTACCATGGTAGTAGTTTTCGATATCTTTTCTTTTCGTTTTAAATCAAAAAATAATATTAAAAAATAAGACAAAAAAAGATGAAACAAAAAAAGATGAACAAAAAAAATAAACAATTGATCAACAAATTGTATAAGAAATAGACGCAGAATTTTGTTACAACACTTACCAAATTTAAAAATGGCTTCATAAGTGTCTGGTAGGAAATGAAGTATTTTTAACATCGAATTTCTATTTTGTAACGCAAAAAAACAGAAATTGTTCTCAAATAAAATAAATCTCTGCAAAATTAATTGAATTAAAAGAAATTAATTATTTTATTAAAAGTTTATCAAAAAAAATTGGATGTAAATAATAATAAAAATTCGGCTATTTAAGGATTTCCTGACAGAGGATAAGCAAACGCACCCGAAACTTTTCTTTGAATTTTAATCAAATTTAACACTTTGGATTTTATTAAATTCAACATTACAGTCGAACTCGGTTATAACGAACTGCTTGGGACCAGAAAAATTGGTTCGTTGTAACCGGGGTTCGATATAACCAGGAAACAAATAAAGTAGAAAAAAAATTTTTTTAAATTAATTTTAAAACATCAAAAATGATAAGATATGCAAGGGTTTTTATTATTATTTTTTTATTTTTTGTTCGATCATTTTTTAATATAATTTGAAATACTAGTTTGCTTCATAGAAATGCGCATTCAACTTGATGTCTCTAATGTGCCCTCGAATGACAGAGAGTGCTGTAAAAATATTTTTTGTGTTTAACAATAAAATTGATATAATAATTGATATTTTAAGTTGAACTTTTAAATCGAAAATTCAAAAAATCTTAATTTAGAATATTTTTTTAAATAAAAAAATTTGTTCGTTGTAAGCAGGAAAATCCTATGTTAAAATAGCTTGAACCAAACCAAGATTTTTTTTTGTTCGCTATAAGCAGGAGTTCGTAGTAACTGAGTTCGTAATAACCGAGTTCGACTGTATTTGAATTTGATTAAAATATTTCAATGGTGTCTTAGACAGTATGTCTTTTATTTTAACATTAATAAATTGTATTGCAATTTTGATGAATATTTTGTAATAAAGACATCCCTTACCCTGTTTATCTAGCCTTTCATCTCTGGGCCTTTTGTATATTTAACTACTCTATTAGCCAAATAAAGATATTCAAGTATTTCGTTTAAAAGTTCATTAAACAAATATTTATTATTACCAATATAAAGATTTCGGAGCTATTCAAGAAATAAGTAACTCCTTCAAGTAACTATTCAGTTTCTTTTAACACCTCTACAACTAATTCAACCTTTTCCGTTGTATACTCAGGATTTTATCATGAAAAAAGGACAGAAACGTAAACTAATAAAACTATTTGAAATGCAAAAATTCTTTAGATGATTAAGAAACATTTATTTTAAGAATAAAATCCTGTGTTTTTCCTTATTACAAAACTTTCTTGGTGGTTACATTAATCTTTCTGCATAAATACATAAAGGGTAACCAAACCCTTCAATCGTGGCTTTCTAATTATATATCTTCAATAGGGTTTAAATAGAAGTAAGAGAAAATAACCTTTCTCATACGCAAGTTGTTTCAAATATTTTTTAATAATTTAAAGTTGTTAGGATTTATCAATTTGTCACCCTTCAAAACAGGATTGAGATGTTGCAAACAGTTTTTCAAATATATTATATCCCAACCTGAATTCAGCTTTTAAAATTGACGCACTTCTAGAAGACCGATAACTGCCATAACAGCTGATTATAATTTTGCATTCTGTATGCTGTTGAAGAATATTTTCTTATTCAACAATTCCTCGTTTTCGATACTTTAATAATTTACTTCTTATATATAACTATATAACTTATATATAACTAATATGTAAGATTTGAAACAATAACTCTTTATTCTCATAAATACGGCACCATAACCTTTCTCGAGTAAATATGACAAGTTGATTCCATAATTATTTTGGCCTTTTCCTTTGTGTTTGTTGCAGAAACAAATTATAAGAATTGTTCAAAGACCTTGTTGTCATTTTCTTCATCTATCTACGTGAAACTCAAAGCAAAATCGTCCAGTGGTAGATATGGCACAAATCTCACCGGCAGAAGTTTCGAGGACAAAAAGATTCAAAATGATTTCGTTATATGCAGTTATAATTATATTTTGTATATATTGATTTTGAAACCTTTTGGTTTTTATCGTCCATATAATAGACGTCCATAATTGACCATTGGCTCCTATTAAAATGGAAAATTTTCATAATCATGATTTCTAAAGGTATATTTTGTCTGTCCTATAAAATTATTTTTTCTATAATCTAAATGTATTAATTTCATTTTAATTATAAAAGGGATTTGAAACTTTAGTGGCGTTTTTTATGGGGCTAGCCCGTGACTCCTAGATGCACCAATGCGATTGAACAGTTCAATGAGGCATAAAAAACAAAGAAATAAAATGTCAATATCAAACATACAAATTTGATATGTTATATTTTACACATGGAATTATTTTTACTTGAATTAATAAAATTAAACTTTAACATTTTTAGTCTAAGAAGAAATCCGGCGTTCTTCACTTATCTTCTTCTATTACCTTGTGTCCTTCTATCCAGCTTGACGCTGGTCATATTTTGGCTTCCACCAGAATCTCCAGCAAAAATGGTTTTGGGTAAATATTATACAATTTTATTTATATAAATTTATATTTTTGTCCAATTTAGAATTATATAATAAAATAATTTTCATTAAATAACATTATTATTATCAATTTTGTATTTATTTTTATTATTAATTTAATTATATTCCATATTGAACCTGCTATAATTAGAGAATCAAGTGGCATACGGATCAGAGCCGTAGCTAGGGGGTGGCGAATGGGGCGATCGCCCCGGGCGTCGAGTCGAAAGGCGCCAAAACTGTGAAATGATCATTTAAATTTTTTTTGCTTTTCTTTCTTTTTTTCATTTTAAATTTTTATATTCTGCTTTCCATGTTTACTGTTTTCAAAAGTTAAACTAAAACAAAACTGTTTTGCTGGTCTATCTAAAGATTTTTGCAAACGGGCGACTAAATCCGAAGGTGGCTGATCATGAAAACAGTTTTGAGCATAGAAAATGCTACTTAGCCTGGAAAGATCTTGAAAATCGTTTGAAAGAAGGAAGGACAATTGATGATAATCTTTAATTTAATTTATCTTTAATTTCTTTGATTTAGAATTCAATGTTAAATGTTAAAGTTGATCATTTGATCTTTTCAAATATATTATAATAGTAACCTTAAATAGGAACTAAATGATCAAAACTCTGAACTTAGGTTTAATAAATACGGAGTAAATAAATTTTCAATAAATATTTATAATTAATTGATTTTCGTTATAATATAAGTTTGGTTAAGCATTGAATAGCTTTGCATCTTAATTTGACTCTTCAAGACCAATTCCATTCCTGTAAGTACATAATTAATGGGAGTGGTGGATTCTTTTGGTACCAGGGACGCCAAATTTCAATCTCACCCCGGGCGCCATTTTCCCTAGCTACGGCTCTGATACGGATTGCCAATATACTAACTCACAAATGACATAATATTATGCTTGATTTTGTTTGCAATTTTAATGAATGTAAATAGATCTTAACATATTAATCCCGTGGAATTATACTACATGCCATTAATAGGGATTTTTGCATGCATCGGGTAGTCTTCACACTTTCCTGCTTATTGCAGATTGAATTTGGAATTGGTGTAATTTTACTCTTGCTTGAATGTTTTTATTTAGCAATACCTTTGAGTTTACTATTTTAATGATTTTCTATACAGCATATTTACACCTGTTTCAAAAGGATCTTACAAAGAAGTAATAAATATTTTGGTGCTATCAATTACATTTAAAATTTCATCAAATTAAATCAAAAAATATTGGATATTTGAAAACATTTAACCGAATTTTTCTTGCACAAAATACACAAATATCTTGTGAAAACACGGAAATCTGTTCATGTTATATACAAAAGAATACAACCGCAAATATGAACATTTGAAATAAATCACTCATTAACCCGTCAGTGGCCAAATTACTTTCGATAACTCAAAACCCGGCTGATCTGAACTATTGCTGAACTAGTACAAAAATGTATAATTAATATAAATCAGTAATAGATCTATAGAATACAATGAAAATTAATAGAAGATGGGGAGTAAGGAGTAAGTCTCCGGTAAAAAATATGCTTACTCAGATTATGATGCTGGATATTAATGGGACAAACGACCAAACATCTGCTGAAGGATATTTTCATGAATACGTTTTTGACGAAATCATTAAGTTAATAGTAAATACAATTTCCTTCATTTGCAATATTTTTTGAAGCTCTATGAAAATATAATGAAATGAATCAGAAGAATACAGTTTCAAAGGCAAATGTGAAAATAAAAAAAGTTACGAAATGAAAAAAGAAATCATTACTGATTCACTGATGAGTGTATATAAATTCAGTTCGAAACTAGGCAAGGAACAAAATTGTTTTGGAAAGCTATCGGCCTATGATTCTTATGCGTAATTATGATTGTGCTTCAAACCATGTCTGCAGAAGAAAGATCATTTTTTGTCCAGAAACAGTTTGAAAGATTCAAACGATATATCAAAAGATTAACTCCTTTAATACTTTTGAATATGCGTGGATGAGGGTAAAAAAAGAAATTAAATGAATGTGGTACTGCTAAAAAATCTCTAAGGCTCTTACTTAAATGAATTTATGTTGCGCCAAAGTATAAAGAAAACACATTTTACGGAAATTATTAATGACTTTAATCTATTATAGTAAATGATTAGCTGAAAAAAGTAGTACCGGAAATTCGTAAATATCAAAAGACATCGATATATTTACTGATTCATAGTCAATTTTTTAATAAATACAATATCAATTGAAAAGAAAACAGATGTGAAAATTGAAAATAGTTCTTATAATAATAAATAATTAGTTATTAATTTGTAATTTGTAATTTATTTATATTTTGTATTTAATTTAATTTATTATTTATTTGTAATATTTTTATATATTTATTTTATATTCTTAAATAATCAGCCAATCATTTGCTAGGGAAGGGCGTAATTCCTAACTTTTCCTAACTTATACCATACTTTTTTAAATATGATGATTTTCATGCGAAATATAAAATGAATTATAATCTCGTTTTGGTATTTTACGTGAGCTTAAATATGAATTGGTACTTATCATTAGCTATATGCTAATATTATACATATATGTGTTTTACCTCCTTGCCAAAATGGTTAAAAAGTTCGGTGTAATTTATTTTTTCATTTTATTATGAGAAAAATCATACGGAGCTCACATTATTAGTATTAGAATAAAATTTAACCCACGGCACTACTACTCGCTTCAACTTTCATCCAAATATTAACAAATATCTCAAAGTGAACGGTAAAAATTCATAAAAATTCAAAACTTGTACTCCAGCTGCCACAGGCTTAAACAGTCTCTAAATATTTTTATTGTCAATTCATAACTAGATTGCGTTGTCTTCGCTCGCAATATTTTTTCTGTGTTTTTCGACTAATTCAAGGGGGTTAATAAATATATATTTTAAATTCACTAAACGATATTTTAAATTTTGAATTCGAAAACAAACAAGAAAATTATTAAAACAAATTAATTATAATTATAAAAAAAATTTCGATTCATTTCAGCGTAAATGTAATTCAATTATTATTACAGGAATGAATATATTTGTAGCATTCTTCCTTTTGCTATTACTATTGGCTGATTCAACACCATCCGCATCTACAAGTGTTCCATATATTGGTGAGTTTTTGTTACGTAATAATTATTAATAAAAAATTATAAAATTTGTAGATACCAAAATTTGCATGGTCTGGGATAAAATCTATAGATAATTAAGTTGTTATTAATTAGATATTAATTAAATATTAAATAGGTCGTTAGTATTTTTAGATCTATTTATATTTATGTTTAATACTAGCTCGGGTAGTCGGCGTTGCACGATTTAAAAAATAGTAAACAGATTCAAAATAAAGAAATTTATTTCAATTCATTCATTAAAAAAAATCATTTAAAAAATACATAAAAAACATAATTTATATATCACTTATGATAAAACTTGTCGATAGAAAATTGAATTTCATCTATATATTATATGAATAAACTCCCAAGAAAATTACGTATACTGTATGGAAAATACAAATTTATCGTAAAAACATGTGTGTATTACACACGAAGCGACAAATTGAAATTGTAATTCCGCCATTCTGTAGTGCATTAAATTCTGCCTATACATGGTTATACTTAAATCCCGATCGGACCTGTGAAAATGGGCAAAAAAATGAAAAACAGTATAGTAGGGTAAAGTGTGGATCCGGGTATGACCTTTTCATAGATCTCTGAAAGACCTTTCGAATGATACCCTTGGTTGGCAGTTTGACCTTATATAACCTTTAGAAATTCAAATTTTAAAATGTGATTAGTCATCCGATGAGTTACTTTATGAGTCATACGATCAGTCACGCTGATGAGTCATTATCTAACACTAAAGATTCTGCACATATTTACACTCCAATAAGTCCAAAGTTGACACTGGGCAGATTATTGTTTCATCCTGAATTATATATTGGTCTTTTATAGATTAAGCATAATACTGTAATAAGTGTAACATTTCCATGGCTTCTTGATATCAGTATATTGTAAATAATATAAAAATAATCTAACAATAAATTTATCTTTAATATAAATGTGTATACTAAATTTAAAATATTATATATTAAATAGTATGTGTATGATTGCAGCATTTTGATATCGCTAATAATATTGAATTCTCTAAGTTTTATTGGCAGTTTTGTTTTAATAATAAATATTGTGAAATTATTAAAATAATATATAATTTTAATTATGATTTTTAAAAAATGAAATGTTTTTATTAAATAACAAAAATTTTTATACAATTAATAAAATTAATAAATTTGTTTAAAATCCTTAATTTATATTGTTATTATATCCCACCTGATGATGACAGGAAAACTGTCGAAATATATCGCGAAAAGAATGTTTGATTGGCGTTATCTTATAATTAAATCATTACCATGTATGTTGAACTATTTATTGTAAAAATCGTGTAATTCTTTTAAATATTATGATTATGATTAAAAATAAAGGTTTAAATAATCTTAATTTGGCAACCACAGCAATGGTTCAATTTATTAAATTATCAGCGATTTTCAAAATTGGAGATAATACTGAGAAATTCATGAAAGAAGAATGAACTAATATAGACAACCGGAAAACATTGTGGGATTTCATAAAAAATTGTGACAGTTGCAGCTTTAAGAGAATATGATGTGATAAATAATAAAAAAATTTACAAGATTAGAACTCAAAAGCATTCGCCAAACCATAATTGAACAATTCAATACACAAATTACTCACAATGAAGAGCATAAGCAATTTCTTTTCCAAGTCGTCTCCCAACACCGAAAGCAATTTCCAGATTCCCGCAAAATAACTTGTGTTTGATTCTATGCTCATTATTGCTGGACATCGTACCAATACTTATTATTCCATGTTTTCATATTTATACACAATATTCAGTTGTTTTGTGAAGACTTAGCTTATTGTGGGAACAAACGTTATTCACAAAAATATATGGCAAAGGGTATTAACGCTCAGGAGTGCAATATAGATGAGGCACCTCTAAATATTGTCCGATTTCAAAAATATTTCACCACGTATATTTTTTCATCAAAAATGGAACATTTTTAAGGGTGGGGCCATTAAATTTCAAACTTTTGAAAATAAGGACCACTCATTCGACCAGTGCATTTATTTAGTAAAATTGGTGTAGCTCTGATAGTGATAAACGTTAATGCAATTATTGAAAAGTGTGAATCTCCATAAATTTACCTGTGGTTTGAGTAAAGAAAAGGGAAAATACATTATTGAATTCATGTTTCATATGAGTAAGTTAGATTAATAAAAAATATTATTTTAATATTTAATTTTTTGGTGTAAATATAAACATTGTAAAATATTAACCAAAAGTCATACACCAGTGAGTTTCACAGTTGTGTGTGCTGGCAAAAATAAAAATTATCTTTTGCCAGAGTGAGATGGTAGGAAGATCCGAGGAGGAGTTTTTAAAAAGTCTTTCAATTGAAAATAACGTATATTTGCATAAAAAATTATATATTTTTGAAAAGTTTACAATATTAAATAAATTAAATACAGTAAGTTTAAAATAAATATTATAGAACAGAAATAAAGTTTTTAGCTTATATAATGGGTGTTTTTGGTTGCAAAATACACATTATGCATTTACACGTTAGTATAAAATAGGCACAAATATGTTAGTGTTAAACGTTGAACTATACTATCAAATTATTTTGGCATTGCTGTGACTTTTTGTACAGGTTTCTATGGTCTCATTAAGTCGCTTGTAATTTATTTTAATAGGGAATTTCGGCCACTGAAATGTATAATAAATTTTTTTTAAAAATGTTGGATTATTGAGTTGGTGATAATTTTAAATGTTATTCTGACTCCAAGCGTGTCTTCATACGATTCACAAATAACACTTGACAACAGAAATCTTTATTGATAATCACAAATAAACTTTCACTTGACACTGACAATAAATTCAACACTCTGTCTGGTGACTATACAATACTTATTACAACACTTGATGAGGAATAGTACTTGTGTATAACACCGGATTAAAAGATCACAAATTAGCGATTGGTTTATCAACTGAGACTTTGAGCCGGTTCTTTTCTTTGACCTTCTTTACAAGTTTATTCAAATAATTTAGTAGCTTCTTTTCGTTTAATTTTTCAACAAATTCTTTGATTCAAATCTTCTTTCAATATGTTCTATTCACAATTATTTTCTTCACAATTCTTTTCACAATCGTTTCTCCAACAACGTTTCGTCCGACGTTGCCTAATTTTCTCCAATACTTTTGTCTCTCAAATTGTCTCACAAATTGTCTCTCGAATTCGCGTGTCACTTCTTGTCTCTAATTCTGTCTCTAAATTTGTTCTCTAATTTTATTCTCTAATTTTGTTCTAACTTCGTGTTCACCAGTTTTCTCTTATATAGTTTACTTCTCTTGTGGCACTCCAGATAATCAAGCGTTTTTCCATTTTCCTTCTCCTGCTTTCCCCGACTGTCCCATTTTTATCTCTGACAGCTGTCAAGTGGTTTTCCCTCTTTCCTTTTTTGTTTGACCGGCTTCTCCCATTAATTCTGTTATCACTGGCAAGCTGTCGAGATAAGGATATTGTTGTTTTCCTTTTTCCCCGTTTTCAAAATTCCTTTTCCTTTTTGTACTAATTAATTAGTACTGACCTTGGTTTTTATTTTCCTGTTTGATTCATTTTATTTCTTTTATCTTTCTCATTTTTAATTTCTTTTTACTTCCGTTTTCTTTTCTGAGTTCCAATAGATCGTCCCGTTTGTCATGGCGATCTCCCCCCCAGGTAATTTTATTTATTTCTTTTTATATTGTTATTTAGGTATCCTCAACAAAAATGTCATTAATATATTATTTTAACTTTTACTTTGCTTTATTGCCTATTCAAATTAATGTATTTTAAACTTTAAGTTCAATTACATCAATCAAACTCACCATGAATTATTATACCATTCAAACCACCTTTTTTGTCATTCATACTTTCTTCATACATTATTCATGTATTATGCAAAATCTTTCAATGTTAAATATTTTCCATTGAAATCTTATTAAAATGTTTTTTCACAAGTTATTTACGAAAAATCTATTGACGTCAGAAATTCTTTTTTTCTTTAATACTTTAATGTACTTAATTTCTTTATTGTTTCTTTATTATACATTTCAGTAACCAAAATTCTCTATTAAAATTAATTAAGCGAAGATTTATTCCTATGCATTTCTTTGACTTTTCATCCGTACAATGTTCGGTGCACACCAAGGACACATGAAATAGCACTACTCCCTGTCAAGTTTGTGTCTTCAAAATACTTTGTTAAATAATAGTTAATTTTATTTTTTTTATATATAAACAATATATAGATAATAATATAATTTTACATACTTCGTATTTTAGTATAATTTTATTATAATTAAGATCAGCAAAACGTTTTATTTATATTTTGTAAATTATTGATACATTTTTATTTCAGGTTTTTATTACTGTCTCAATATGATATTGATTACGATGTCAACCTTTTGCTCAGTGATAGTCATTAATTTATATTTTCGTGGTGATAATAAAAACAGAGTACCATCTTGGTTAAAAAAAGTATATTTATTTTATTTTAATAATTTTTTCACACTCAAATGTACATAAATATATAGCTACATACACACATACATACACGCAAACATTTGCCAACCCAATCGATTCAAACTATACTGGCAAAATAGCTTCTTAATACACCGTTTCCAAACTAAATCTGCTATAAAAGAGAAGTGTTTAGAGATTACTAACGTTATAAAAGTTAAAATCAAAACTCTAAAATACTTATAAAATCATTTTAGGTCTTCATTGATTACACATGTATTTTGACTTTCTTTAGGTTGAGGAGATTTATTAAACATAATAAGGATGTTGCTTTTGTATTTTTGAAGTGGAAAATGCACATTTACCAAGTTTTTGGTAAATAAGTTCAATTCCAGTTGAATTGTTTTTATTTAAGTAATAACTGTCAAATAATAAACTATAACTATTATAAACTATATCCTGAAACACAGTTAATATATATATTTACTATTATTATTATTATATTATTATTATTATTATTATTATTATTATTATTATTATTATTATTATTATTATTATTATTATTATTATTATTATTATTAGACAGAAGAACTTAGTTTAATTCCATATAACCTAGTTGGTACTAATAAACAAACGGTGTATCATAAAAGGTGAGCCGTTGAAAACCCTATAATATTCTTTTTCTTGATCGTTAGCGATTTTCTTGATTTCAAAAGGAGCATGTACTGCTTTTCACTCAACTAAAACAACAAAAATATTGGATTATATAATACTAGCTTTATTACAATATTTTAACAGAAAATTATTCAAACTATTTCATTATTCATTATGATTAATTTTATTAATCTTGTTATTACAAATCTATTACAATAATTGGTCATATACAATATTTTTAATCTCTTATTGGCCATCGACGAGCCAAGCGCTTTATTAATTGTGATTATAATTGTTGATATAAACAAAACAAATCAAATCAAAGACAAAACACGATTTATTATAGTTTGTATTAATTATAATTATATTTATTATAGTTAGCTGTCATTGGTTAATTCCTTAAAGAACTCTGATTCGTTAAACCAATGAAGTTGATATTTTATAAAAGTAATCGCTATCTTTTACACCAGTAATTCTCAAATAGTGTACCACGAAATTTCCGGGAATTTATGTAATTGCTTGCTAAGATAAATAAAATAATTTCCATTTATATGAATTTTGAATAAAGAAGAAGTGGGACCTTAAACCATTTATTTTTCATAGGATTTATTAGCTTACAATAAAAAAATGAAGTTTTTTATCGGAACCATGAGCCTATCGTTTCCTTCGGATAAAATTGAAAACAAACATCTCTTGATTGACTGAATAAGTCTCGCATTACTTTTTATGTTCTTAAATTGCCCAACTTGGAAAGCTCAGTTGTGAAGTATTCCAGAATATTAATTGCCAGCTTAACTATTTGGTCTGTTCAAAGAAGAATTATGAACCCATTCGTTCTAAATGGCATTGAAATAGAACAAATCCAACTTGAGGCTTTTAAGGAAATTTAAAATATATTGGGACATTACTTCTTCATGTAGACCTACTTCGAAAATGATAAGAAGTAATATTTCTAAACATTTCCAAATCTTTTGCTATTCAATAGCATAATTTAAGAGTCTCAAATATAGATAGTGTACGTGAAATCCATTAACCCTTAACGCATACAACCAAGTTAACTTGGGTACGAGAAACTGAATTTTATCCATCCACACAAGTCTATACATGCAAGATTAAACTTTGATTTCACATATAAATACAATCGAATATATTTAATAGACAGTTTTGCACCTATTTCCTTTCAGCATAGAAAAGTTGCCATCGGCCTGTATCAGCAAGTTGAGACAAGTCGTTTTTACAAGATTTGGTAATGTTCTTTCGTGTATAAACAAAATAAAGATTTTTAAAAATTGGATGAAAAACAAAAGAATTTTTGTTTTTATTAATGCATTCAGAAGTTAATATGGTTCACAATTGAATGAATATAAATTTATATACATTTACATTGTGTTTTTTAGATTATTGTAAAAATTGGTTGTGTTTTATTGATGGACACGTCAAACATTCGAGAAAACAATGAAAAGATCAAAATAATCAAATCG
The DNA here is from genome assembly GCA_959609185.1 of Schmidtea polychroa. NCBI lineage: Eukaryota > Metazoa > Platyhelminthes > Tricladida > Dugesiidae > Schmidtea > Schmidtea polychroa. The sequence continues at coordinate 67,260 of CAUHTR010007712.1, forward strand.
GAGATCAAGTACAATAGAAAGTTTTGTAAAAAAGTTGGATTTAAATTCGGATCAGATCAAAATATTAATAGATCGATTGACAGTCCAGACGTTGGCCATCAAATGATTAATAAAAAACTCGACAACTCCGTAAATTATGCCTCAGGTTCAGGAGAAATCAATACACAATTTCTCAATTCTCCAAAACAGGAAAATAATTCTCGAAGAAACTCTTTGAAATATTCTGTAAATAATAAAGTATCGAATCCTTACTTGTTTTACGATACGAACAACAAGGTAGGAAGCATAAAATACTGTCTAGAAGATAATAAAATCATAATAACTCAAGCCGACGAAAATGAAGGAAATTATGGAAATCACGTCAACAGCAACAATGTCTCATCGAACATTACCCCTCAATTAGAAAGAACAATTTTGAAATTTTCTCAAACATTGGAAAACGATGTAGCCGACATTCGCAAAAGCATCCGAACTCTAATGAACCGAATGGCCGATATTGATAATGCAAATAAACGAGCCAGTGAATGGCGAACTGTGGCTTTGGTTCTAGATCGAATCTTTTTCTGGATGTTTCTCAGCACAATTATCGTGTCTGGCTTGGTACTTTTGCTGCCGAAAATCCCAGCAACACCATTGAAGAGGTCATCAGACAAAACACACCGATCAGTGTTCCGAAAAATAAAACATAAAATACAGAAAACTTGACTCAGGTTTGCGTGCCAAAGAAAATCATGTAGAGTTGTTAGATGCGGCCACCATTAGTGCATTTAACTCAAGAGACTCGAAGTGCTTGATATAATAATACTAGAATTTTTCTACATATTTCACATTTTTTATTAGAATCCTTTGAAGTTATGATATATTTAGAAGCGTCTTCAAACAAAAAATAAAAATAAATTTTTGCTCATTACGCGGTTGTGAAAATTTGTACAATTTTCCTGGTTGTGATAGTAGATTTAGACGGATAAAACTTACATAATTTTATTAGATTAAATGTTTTCTTTTGTAATTGTACATTTGATTTTTTAACAATGTAATTTGTTACTTCCGGTCCGAATAAATGACTCGTCATAAGTGAAAATTTATAAAAATATTTTAGATTTGAATTCGAGAACGTTTGGAATTGATTGGAATCTTTAAATGCCCAAGTAAAAAATTAATTTGTAAAGTTTAACAATCAATTTTACATTTTGGGAAGAATCTCAGAAGTAGACCGGCCGAGAGAACAGTGGCAGATACATGTAGAAAGTAAAATAAATCTTGTTCTTTAATAATAATGAAAATTCCCATTTAAATATTACAATTTTCATTAAAAGTAATTTTTGATAGTCTAGGGCAATTCACATTTTCAAGAAGGTTCTAAATTAGTGGGGAAAATGGGGAAAGTTTTAGAAACTTTGATTGTAGTAATGTTTTCAGTTTAAAATTTTGTTTTGTTTTTCAATGATTGTAATAAAGACAATTTTCCAATATTATATAGACCAGTGTTTCTCAAACTATGGGTCGCGAAAGAATTTTTGGTGGGTCGCGATGACTAGAATAACTAGAGTTAAATAGAGTTATTCTCATTAAATAAACATTTATTTTAAAATTAATCTTTGTCATGGGGGTCGCAATAAAATTTTTGGCATGAAATGTCAAAAATTTGGGTCGTGATCAAAAAAGTTTGAGAACCACTGATATAGACGGAGAATTTAAGTAATGTTCAACATACGACAAATATCCGAATATATAATAATATTTTACACTACATCTTACACCGCCTCCTTTTAAAAAATATCTTTAGTTTTTAAATTCTTTAGCCATTCGAAATTTCTCGTTTTAATATTTCCTGTTGGAATTTATATCACATAACTACGATTATGTTTTTTCTCAAAAAAATTATTAATTATTGGAATTCATCGAGCAAAGTTAAAAAATAACACGGAAAAATAGAAAAAAATATTTTAAGATAATTAACAAATTTATTATATATATTATAAAGGCCCAGGTCACTCACTCACTCACTCACTGATTCTGTAACGCTTTTAATTTAAAAAATGATAATTATATCATTAACAATTGTAAGTAGTTAAATTATTAGAAATTAAATTTTATTTCCTTCCAACCCTAAGTCCATAAATGATTTTTTACCATTTTTAGTTTATTTTAATCATTTCTTTTGTGCACAGACAATCAATTTTTGAGAAGTTCTTGGGAAATTTTTCGTAAGTTTAAAAAACAAATTTCATTGATTTCATTGATAGATAGGATTTTGAAACAAGGGCCAATTTAAAAGGGCCAAAAAAATCCAATTATTTTTTAACACCGTTGCTGTTATTTCTTCATCTTGCCTTGATAATCTTATTTGCCTGATACTTATTGATACGTATTTACTGAATTGACAAATTATTATATATATATTTATTAATTCAAAGATCCGCAAGTCAAAAAAAAGTCTCAAATAAATTTCATTCTTTCTTATTAACAAAAGTTTCCTCTATGCGTTTTGTCAATATCTTTCGTCTTTGACACTTCTTATAACATTGAACTTCCTTTTCAATTTGTTCTCTTTTATTTTCAAAATTCAATATCTGTGAAACATGATAATGGACTTCTTTTCATCTTCATGACATAAAGTTTGATAGGTATGCTATATTAATTGTCTTATCTTTTCTTTGGTATCCATATTTTATTTTATTTTGTCTTTACAACATTATTGTATATTTTGAACTTGAATAATCCACGTCTGAAGTTGTGGTATAATTGGTCTTTTAGTTTTGATCATAAATTTAATTGCCTTAAGATCAGTTCGTAAATGAAAACGCTTACTACATACTGTTTAAAATGTAACATAAAATAGTAAATGGCAAACAATTCTTTTTTAGTGATGCAATATCCCAGCTCATGTGCTTTCATCGCATGTAATCCATAAGTGATTACTCTTTCATTTCCAGTAAAATCTAGCTGTAACAGTACAGCTCGAATTCTATCAAAACTGTTATCCGTATTCATTAAAAATGCTTTTCTAAAATATGGAAAAGTCAATATTGGAGCTTCTATCAGTGACTCCTTCGTCCTTGAAATTCAGTTTCACATTCATTTATCCACACTAATTTTGTTTGATTGCTGCCACATAACTTTCTAACTTCTTTGAAGATTTAGAATAATTTTCAATAAATAATCGATATTAATTTGCTAGTCCCAAAAGCTCCACAGTCTTTTTAATCACTTTGGTCTTCCAAATAGTTGATTGGCATTAATTTTACTATCATCTGTTCTTATACCTTCCGTATTTCTAATATAACTTAAAAATTTGGTTTCTCTTTTAAGAAAATTACATTTCTCTCTGCACAACTTTAATCTTGAACCTTTGATTTGTTCCAATGCATTTCTAACTCTATAAATGTGTTCATTTTCAGTAATTGAAAATATTGAAATATCATCTAGGTAAACTACAGCTTCTTTCCAATTTAGTGATCTTAACACTTTATTCATTCATTAATATCTGGAAAGTCGCATCAGCGATAGCAATTCCAAACGCCATCCGATTAAAATAATATTGTTCGTTTTTTAATGAAAATGCATTCTTTTTCAATTAATCGTTTAACTCAACTTATTAGTATGCATTACCTAAAACAATGTTGTAAAGAATTTGGATCCATTAAGAACGTTCATCATTTATTATGTATTATGTATTGAGAAATAGGTCGTTTTCTTAGTAAATCAAAGGCTTTAAAATCTAAGTAAATTTTTATATGATCTTTTCCTTTCTTTTTAATATATACCAATGGTGCATCTCAGGGTGAATCACATTTCCCTATGATTCCACTTCTTTCCATATTTTATGTTTTCTTCGATCTTCACTAATAAATGTAAATATTGGTGTAAAGGATTAAAGACAATTAAAGTTTCAGTTGTAATTTTTTCGGGATTCACTAATTCTGTTTTTCCAATATCACAAATATGTTTTCGTATTTCTTAATCAATTTTCTGATTTTTTTAGTCTTATAATTCTATATTTCCATAATCGATTTTCTTTTCTTCCTTAAAACTTATTTCATATGCATCCCTCATATTCAGTTTTAAATAAATATTGAATTCTTTTAGAAAGTCTATACCAAGGGTGGGCAAGCATGAGTTCAATGAGAGACATTTTCCGAAAATTTATTTTTTAAAGAGCCACCATAGTGAACTACATATTTTTTTTATTTCATTAATTTGATTAAAAAAGACTTAAACGCTATTAAAAACAATTATTTCAAAATTTAAGTAACAAACATAAAATATAATAAAAATCCATTAATAAAAAGTAATAAAATTTCTTGAATTAACGAAGACTTTTGGTCAAATCTTTGAAATTTGGTGTATACTTTGTTAAAGCTGTTCGCAGTTGTACGCAGTTGTACGAAACTAATTCTATTGTACGACGTGACATAGGAATACGTGAGATCAATTTATGTAGTTTTGAGTTATCCGGATCCAAAACTTTAATCACTTCTTCCAAGTTTCTCTTAATAAATTCACCTTCTCCATATGTACGTTTAGCACGAGCTATATTCCAAGCTATCAAAAAACTAGCTTCGTTGGCACTGTCATCTTCTCGACTAAAAGAAGACATTAGTCCTTGTTGGTTTTGAAGCCCTGATTGCAATGACTTAAGTTTTTCTGTTCGCAATTTTGAATTGAGTGGATATTGAATTGATAAGTGTGGATGACTTACTTCATAGTGTCGACGTAAATTGGTTACTTTGTAGTTGGAAATTGTAACTTTACAAATAAGACACAACGATTTACCATTATTGTCAATAAAAAAAACTTTTCTGTCCATTCTTCTTGAAAAGTTCTATTTTCTTGTTTGTATTTTCGTTTTTTGATGTTTTCTGAGGTCATTGTAATAATAAATTTGAATAACTTATATTACTGAAATTTAAACAAAATAATAAAAAGACATAAATTTAATTTTAATTAATTTAAAATTTTAAAATGCTTCATAAAAAATCTTCTTACCAAATTTTTCAAAAAACACGAATAGAAAACTATACTAAAATATACAAACGACCGCAATATTGTACAAACAAAAATACTAACTAATCAAAATTCACTAAATTTCACTAAATTTATTTTCATTGCTTCTCTCTCGTTGTTATAACAAAGCGCCGCCTACTACAAAATAATTTTAAAAAGCAGTAAAATGTGAAAAACAATGTTTCGTTAATTTTTAACATTTATGAAAATACAATTGCAACAAAAAATTTTTTTTTAAAAATTCAGTTGAAAAAATTTCAAAATAAAAAAATCGAATTCAATTTTCAAATTCAATTATCAAAAATTCAATTATCAATGAGCCGCAGTTTACTCAACGAAGAGCCGCATGCGGCTCTAAGAGCCGCATTTGCCCACCGTTGGTCTATACCTCCAATTACTTTTGGAATAACACCTCGAGTAACATAAAACTCCACTGTTTTTGAAAATATTACTTAATTAATATTTACATTTGAATGTTCCAGTTACAATTATTTAATAGTATTCGCACAAACGCAAGTCTGCCCCCCCCCAAATAAAAAAACGGACATGAATAAAAAATTACATTCAATATGTTTGATAAAAGAAAAATTGCTATCGTGCACATATGCATTGACATGGGTGTGCATGAGTTGCACATGTAGAGGTTTATGTAGTGTGGACGGGGGTAGGATGTTCCATCTATCTGCCTCACAGGAAGAGACTGGCATGTGAAGTCGGTGGCGTGGGTAGGGTGCGTGCTGTCTGTCTTTCCTGTCTCACAGGCAGTAACAACGCATGGAGGCATGATTGAGTGTCAGAGCACGGAGTGGGTGCATTGTGGTCTTTATACGATGTTAGAGAGATAGGCCAATGAGAGCACATCACATGTCATTATACTCAACTCACTCCTATGGCAGAGTGACATGTTAATTGATCATATTTTGTAACATTATTTTCATCGTATTAGAACATGTCGACACAAAAGAGTATCATGAATTTCTTCCACGTCATTCCAAAGAATTCTGTGACATCAGTCACTTCATCCAGTGATAGTATCTCTGCTACTATGTCCTCAACTTGTGCTAGTCCTTCATCTGTACCTGCTATTTCATGTATCCGTGACAGTGCAGTGATGTCCTCATCTTCTTGTGCACCTGCTAAGACTCTGTCATCTACTAAATGTGATCTGGGTGAAGAAATGCCACGCCAGCCAACTGATGTAAATTTCCCAAAGACTTTGTTTGGTTCAAGGGAACGCTCATTTTCGTCTGTGTGGTATAATGGAAGACCATATTTGGAGTACTCTATTGAGAAAGATGCAGTCTTCTGCTTTTGCTGTAGAAAATTTTCATTGCCCGGCTCTGCTGGCGAAAGTGCTTTCAGAACAGGATTCCGAAATTGAAAATCGGCTTTAGAAAAAGGAAAAGGTTTTCAAAAGCATGAATCTTCTGCTGGCCACATCCATGCCATGGAACGCTGGAAAGAGAAACAGCTGAGATGTGAAAAAGGTGAGGAAGTTTGCACTTTGATTAATGAAACACAGCTGAAGAACAACCGTTATTATGTCAACGAAATCGTTGACGTTGTAAAGTTTCTTGTGACAAATGAATTAGCCTTTCGTGGTGACAGTTTCAGTAGAGATGATATTGATGAGGATGATAAGCTTCCGTGTGGTCTATTTTTACGTCTCTTCGAATACACTGTTAAGAAAAATCCTGAGCTGGCTCGAATCATTAAAACGATTCCCAAAATTGCCACGTACACATCACCTCGAATTCAAAATGAAATTATCGCGTTAATGGCATCAATAGTGCAAGAGTCAATTGTTAAGAAGTGCAAGTCTGCGGATGTTGAATATTTTACTCTGAAGGTGGATGGTACCAAAAATCGAACAGGGACTGAGAATGTGTCGATTGCCATAAGGTTTGTCTCAGCAGGACAACCTCAGGAGCACTTAATCTGCATTTCCGGAACAATTGCTCTCAATGCAGAGGCCTTCACAGATGTAATTTTGACGACCTTGAAAGAGGCTCAGTTGGATTCTAAAAATATAATTTCCCAATGCTATGATGGAGCCGCTGTTATGTCTGGACAGCATGGTGGGGTGCAGGCCTTGCTTCAGGAGCGTCTACAAAAAGAAATTCCGTATGTCCATTGCTTCAACCACAAGTTGCATTTGGTTGTTGTGTGTGCCGTTTCTGAGTGCCAAAAACTGCGGGACTTCTTCGACATATGCAGAAACTTATACACATTTTTGTCATATCCTAAGGTTGCGGCCATATATCAAGGCGATAAATTGACATGGCTCATGGAACATCGTTGGACAGGACACTTGCAGACATCTCAGGCAATAACAACTAATTATGATACAATTGTGAATTTGCTTGAGATGTGTTCTAGTAGACATTCTCACTTTTCAATTGATATTCAATTGGAAGCTACTGGACTCTTGCATCGAGTCAATGAAGTGGAGTTTCAGTTCATTGCACACATGGTGCTCTCATTGCTGACTATCCTTGAAACAGCCAACAATAGCTTGCAGGGTCAAGCAATGGACCTTTCTTCAGCATGTGATGTTATGGATGCCGTCATAGAGCGCATTCGCAGCCTACACAATGAAGAGGAATTCCAAGTTCTTTTTGGGAAATTCGAAGGTCAAATGGATATGGAACAGACACCAAAAAGAAGAAGAACTCCGATGAACTCAAAATTAGACAACTTCATTGTGTTCGGATCTGTGGGACAGCCAGAACACCAGGCCTTGACTATCAGATGCGCATATCGCCAGATGTATTACGAAGTCGTTGATAGGACTCTGCAGGAACTAACAAAACGCTTCGGTGTCACCAACAGAAGCCTTTATAAGTCTCTTGCATGTTTGAAGACTGATCACGCAAACTTTTTGAATATTGAGGATCTAAAGGCTTTAGCGACACTGTGTGGCGTGGACCTAAGCGAAACCCAACATGAATTTGAAACTGCAAAGGTTTTCCTATTGAAGAGAGCCAGTACTGTAACAAACGTTCATCAGTTAGTGCAAGAACTGTACTCATACCGAGATGCTTTTCCATCTGTCTATCGTCTTGCAGCTTCTGCACTGACAATCAGTGCTTCAACTGCCACATGTGAGGCGACTTTCAGTACTTTATCTCGTGTCTTAACTCCCTTTCGTACGTCGATGAGCCATTCTCGTAAAGCCAACCTTGTATTGCTCTCATTTGAAAGTGACATCAGTAATAACATCAAATCTGATGAGTTTCTTCGGCGGTTTCATGAAATGAAAAATCGTCGACTGCAGCTATTTTGAGTCATGTCGATATCTCACACACGTAATTTCTTTTTTCTGGATCTAGTTCCTGTGTAATTTCTATTGCACTCACCTTTAATTTTCAAATCTGTGTGACTGTGTGTTCTGTCTTTGTATGTCCAATTGTCCGTCGTGCAAATACATGCAGCTATTTGTTTTTTGTGTTTGTTCCTAAAAAATGTGCGAAAATCATTTCCTATATACTAGTATATGCAATAATGTAGCAAAATAATGCTCAGACAAAATGTCGATTTTGCTTTCCTTTTTTTTAAATTGAACATTTCGGAGTGCAAAGTGTGAGTAGTGACTAGTCTGTTTTCATAAAATACTTAGTTTACACGATAATTACTGGCCCCTTTAATGAGAGTCTGGGCCCCCCCGTCAAAAGGTGTCACGGTACGGGGCTGTTTTATATATTCGTACGATTTGAATAATTAGTATTCCAAAACACTAATCTTTGCTCCAGTATCAAGCATGCACATCAATTGCTTTTTATCTATTTCAATTACTGTACTAGGTCGACTTTCCATATGACTATTTAATGGGACAAGGTTTATAATTTTCTAATTTAGTATTATATGCAGGATGATTAAGAAGTTTCTGTTTGTAAAGCCATAAAACACTTTGAATTGAAGAAAAGAGCATCTATTTTCTTTATACAAATTATCCGAATATAATATAACTCAATTTTTCAAAGGATATGGTAGTCAAATTTATATAAGGGGTACGACGAATACTAAAAATGTTCCTTCTACTAATTAAACATGGATCAACAAACTCTTCTTAAGGGATTGAAATCCCGATTTCATCATTGAAAACACATTCTTGTTGTCAAGTACAAGTTTACTCAAGTGGCATGAAAAAATAATTTGACAGTATTTCCAGTTATGATTTTATCTGATATTGATGTAGTACTGGTGGAATAAAACAAGTTTTATGTTGTTCTTAAGGTTCGAAAAAAGTCGCGAATAAATACTTTGAATAAATACTTTATCAAAATGATATTGTCAACGTGTCTGGTGTTTATGTTGTCTTGTAGTGTTAATGAAATAGTGCATGGACTTGTGTGGTGAATTAGTTGAGTCAAAGATATGATATATTTTTCGCAATATTATTAGTACATTGGGAGATAGTTCTCTTTTAATTGCAATTCATAGATGCTGTATAGGATTAACTGATGAGAATATCGTTATTAGTAACGTCTGTCTAAGATTCTTCCTGATCCATCTAATTAAAAGATAAAAATGCTCAGTCACACAACCAGATCCAGTTGCTATCTATCTTCATGAGCTGTCAACAGAAGCTCGTCAAAATATCTGATGTCAATTGGAGTGCACCAGCTGAACCAAAATATCAAGTCGTACTGCAAGGGAGCTCGAAATGAACTTATTACATGGATGGATCCCTGATATATCGCCTACCACAACTATAGGCCAAGTCCGAAAATTTCTGATACTAGTTGACAAATCGAGGAAGAAATTCTAAATCCGAGAAAGAGATTCTACACAGAACTAGGTCAATTGGAAAGAAATTGTGAAAAGACAGTACTCTCAAAGTAGTCTATTTTCATTAGAAAAACCTTCGTTAGAATCGTAATAGCTCTGGACTTTTTGAAGCCATATCAAATAAATGGCTAATAAATGACGGCCTACAATTTACATTGAAGTAGAGCTACAACAGCACATGTTGAACTTAGAGAAGGCCAAAGTTGTGAATTTAGTCCTCTCACACCATCATCGAACCCCAACATTCCAAACCGTCGTCCTCGATTGAAAAAGAGCAACCCGATCAGTCAGAATCAGTCCGAGGATATCGTTAGGCAACAAAATGTCTTCGGTCTATTGATCTGACTGTGAATGACGTTCTAGATTCATATTTTACTATTTAAAATTCCCTATGCACAAGTGTAGATATTGATGATTGTATGGACCTGTACTCAACAGCTGTATTAGGGAGCATCCATTAAGGAGGTCACCCAAAAAAAGCACTTTTTGACTCCCCCTTGTCCCTTTTATGCCCCTTTCTGGAGACCCCCGGGGACATTCCTCCGAAAACAGAACTCCATTATTTTCAGACGAAATTTAGAACATAAAATTATAATACTAGGCAGATTATTTTGTTGCTGGTAATACATAATATCGTTTAAGCTTTAGTAAAAATTGTCCAAATTTAAAAAGAATCCATTTTTTAAAACAAAATTAATAAAGCTAATATAGGCATCTATCTTTTAATTAGTAGCCTAAATTATTTCAGTCTAATGTTTACTCGTCCTCCCATGGTGATTGGGTAGGTATTAGGTTTAGTCTGAGGATGTCCTAAGCACTTGGACCCCCTCCGCCATTGTCCCCTCTGTAGAGACTCCCTCCCTCTTAGGGGACGTTCTTAATGGATGCTCCCTTAAAATATATTGCATTAATTTACTGTTGATTTTTATAAAGTAAATGATTCTATGACTTCTAGTAGCATTGTTGAGGTAAAAAATAATCAAATAAATTAATAAATAAAAATAAAAATTTGAATTAATTTATATTTATCAGAATTGAATTATATTTATAATTAAATGAAGGTGATATGCAAATTCTGTCAAGGGTAGAATCGATAGTGTAAAGAAATAAAAAGAGAACAAAAGTGAACTCTTATATGTGAAATCACCAAAATGTGAATTGTGAAAAATCGATAAAAGATTCAAATATCCGATTGGTCATGGGTGGAATAAGTAGCGAGGTGATAACCACATGGTGATAACGGAATTTTCAGAAAGTCACAGAAAGAGTACCAAAATGTGCATAATAGTTAAAAAACAAGAAATACAAATAGATTAATTAATTAATTAGCGAGTAGAAAAAAAAGTAAACAGAAGGAAATTTTGGGGCCCATTATCTTGTTATTATGATGATTCCGAGAAGATCAAGAACAGATAATGCGTATAGAGAAGCCCGAGGCGGGCTATTAATTATTACTATTGACTAAATCATTCTGGGTGTGGAGATGAATGTTTGGATAGAGATTGACTAGACAATAACCATTTGTCATCCCGATTTGGAAGAGTATAAAAGGAATGGGAAAATCAGAACAAACCGGCATTTCAACCCCAGATAGGGGATTTAAGAAGGAACCTGAGAATAGGCAAAAGTCATTCATAACGAAGTGTAAGTCACTGAAAGGATCAATAATAATGAGATGAATATAAATAAAGATTTTGACAAAGCATCAATATCGAACGGAGGATCAGTCAAACTCTTAAAACTTTGGCCATTGATTATTTTGTGATTCAATATGCGTTGGGTAGTTTGTTGTTTCGTTATCAACAATTAAAGTGACACATGGAGTGAGAGAATACCGACTCAAATTAATAAAACTCAACAGTATAACGAAGCATGACATTTATATGAAGCAATCCAACCATGATTTGAGTAAGTAGGAAAGAGAAAAACACAAGACCTTCTATTATCATTCAAGATAAGAAGGAAATGACTCATTAATTTTAGACCCCATCGTGCCGTAGCAACGTGTAAATCAAGCACAGCCTAAACGGGTATAATAGCGTATGATGAATAGTTGTCACAAGCAACACGGTATCCCTAGCGACCTTAACCAGTTCAAAACCCCCATATGCCAACAATATCAAGCTAAAGCGTGTATTGTGTTTGTGACAATTGAAACAAGTGTGATTTTTTGACACAATTAAAATTTTATTCAGATCGAGAAAACGAGAGGAATTGGATTATAAGTTTAAATGAGATTATTCACAAGGACCCTTTTATTATTATTATTTGTTATAAGAACTTTTTTCAATTTTTCTCCACTGATTTCTTTTCAATTGACATTGTATCTATTATTTATAATTATAAAAATCAATTATTTTTCAATTTTAGAAAATTCTCAAATCCGAAAATCCACTCTCTATACAGATTTATTAATTACTTATTTAAACTTTCATTCCGTTTAAATATTTTTATAATCTTTCAATTATACACTTATAAAACTAAACAACATTATTTAACACATTAATCAATTTTATATCGATAAATTAATTTTAAAGTATCTTTCTGGTCAATAGATTTTGAGAGTTTTGAACAGCTTCACATATGGAATTGACGTAATTATTGAAATCATTACTAGCTTCAGCATATACGTGATGACCAGCATCATCTATCACCTTAATAATAACCAATGGGAGAAATTATAGGAAAATTATCGACGCACTTTAACATTGACTATCGAATTCATTCGCAAATGTTGAGCTTGATAGCCGGTTTGCCAATCCATCCAAGATTTACCACCATAGATAACGTGACATCAATTTCAGAATTTAAATCATTAATTCTTTTTATCATTGGTCTGGCCGCCCAGCCAATTGGATCAGATAATCGTTTAAAAGCAGCTTCTCCACTGAATTTTCAATCAATAATTTCCGATAATACCAATTAATATTATAAGTAATTAAATGAGTTTTTAGGATTCAATAACTATTTTATTGAGCTCTATATAGTTCCCAGTAATTCACAAGTCTTTTCTAATATTTGCATCCCAAAACGAAAATTAATTTCTCAAACCTCCAAAAATATTTTTACAAATAATGTGAAATTAATTATTCACATTCATTATGGATAAAATTTGGTTAAATTTCCCATTGAGCGAGGACTTTTTCAGCTTATTGTTATGAAATATTATTTTTCTAAATGTGTTTAAAAAATATTTGAATAAACGTCATCATGTTTTACAGATTTTAAAAAACTGGAAAGAAAGGCGTAATTCTTTGAGTATCTTTAGGGTAAAATTCATAGAAATTCATAGAATACCAGAGTTATATGCTAGTAGGTTTCATAAGGTTTATTCCTATGAAAATTTCTTAATTGGAACAGTCAGATAATCGGGCATTTTTGACTTTGGACATGTAATTACAACGAATTAATAAAATTAATACTGTCCAACAACATTTGAAATGTTTTTACATGTTGTATTTGACGTAAAATTTTACGAAATTTTTCAAAATGCGCACCTTCCATTTCCACCAGTTATATATTTGACAATTCCAACACTGAACTAGCCAGTGAGTAAATAAAATTAGAATTCATTGTGATTAAATTTATTAGAAAAGCATTGACAATACTAAATTCCTACTAAATTCTCATAATAAAGTTTTAATTATTCCTAGATAGGAGGATTTTCAAGTTTTAGAAGCATGTTGAATAAATAAATATTTAAAATTAAAATGTTTTAACTTGATCTAATACTACTGTGATAAAGTGAAATCTTTATTAATCAATAGCTAATTCTATCAGAATTCTATAAAATCGAAGAGGGCAATTATTTTGTAAATAAAATGGATAATTTACGGTGATATACTGCATGTTTTAGTAAATAATTTTTAAATAATGATTCTACAAGGATTTATGAAAAAAGAAAAAATAATAATTCAATAACAAATACATTAATATAAACATTTCGAAAAGGAACCAAGCCAAAACAAATTAGAGAGGTGAAATAAAATTCGAGAAATAGAAGATAACCAGTGGTCTTCAACCTTTCGCGGCCGGCAGAACCTTATCTGATGATAATATTATTGATGGAACCCCAGTGTTCGAATAAGTAAATTTATTAGACAAAATTTTATATTTTTATATAAAAACAAATAATAAAATTATGAAATGAAAAAATTATTAATTATATTAAAATCTGGTATAATTCTTTTAATTTACAACCTCATGTCATCATCTACGTCTAATATATTTCTATACACCTATCCCCCGATTTACACGGTACTTGTTTTACACGTTTTCGCTTTTACACGGTTTTTCAAATAATTTTTTTTTGTTTTTATCGCACTCTACTAAATGCTACTGTGTTTGAACACGTGCGCTGTGTACACATCTCACGGGGAATCCCGAGCTTATGTGCTGACTTGCTGCACATGCACACTGTGTCTGTATTTCTTCGCATAAAATTAAAATTTTAAAGTTTAAAGTGAGTGCATAATTTAGATTACATATTATAAATTAACATAAATTAAAAAAAATTATAGGCTTATAATGTCGTAAGAAGTTAAAAGAAAAGTTATTTCTTTAGAAACTAAAATCGAAATTTTGGATCACTTACTAAAGGGAGATAGAGTAGTAGATGTTGCAAAATCATATAGCATGAAATCATATAGCTTGGCTCAATATGAAGAAGTTTACAAAGATCTTACAAAAAATTCGAAGCAATTGTTAATAACCGATTTTATTACCACCTCTCAGAATGTAAATATTTCTGCTTCAAACATCGAATCGGCACAAATAACTTCGAGTGATGAAAATGAATTCCAACCTTCGATTCCGAAAAAAAGAATGAGAGTAATTTCTGATAGTGATGAAGGATAATAAAACACCTTTGGTTTTATTTTTTGTTCTTCTGTTTAATGTATTGTAATTAAATAAAAAAACAGTGTTTCCGTAATATATATACATATTTTAACCTGTCAATGCATTTTATTTTTATTTCGTTGTGTACATCTAAAAATATTGAAAAAAATCACAACTGTTAAATAGCAAAATTATGCATTTTCTGCAAGCTTTTCGATTTACACGGTTTTGACTTGAAAATTTTTAATTTTCGATTTACACGTTTTTCTCAGGAACGTATCTACCGTGTAAATCGGGGGATAGGTGTATTTGGTTTTTGTGGCAAGTTATAGAGAGGAAGATCTTTCACATATATATGTGCTAACAAATGGTATCAGATGTGGAACTGTCTCTTTTTGCAAGTTCAGGATATTTGGAAGAAATTTAAAGCCAAAAATTCCAAATCTCTGTAAGAAATTAATTTTTAATGTAGAGTCAGTTGAAATATCTATATCTTGTTCTCAACAAATGGATTTTGAACCCAATCAAAAATTTCTGTTTTAGTAGAAAAATATTTCACAAGTAGTTTGCAAATCTGATAAATAAATATTTTTTTACATTTTCATTAAGCTCAGTATTATTGATGACTAAAAATCATCTAAATTAAAAAGGCATTCAGTATTTCCTCTGCAAATACAATTTGCCCAAAATTTTAATTTCATTATAGTCGCATTTATTTTATTTTGAACTTCGATATTATTTGTATTTGCGCCTTGAAGAGAAAAGTTTACTTCACTAAAATATGAAAGAAATATCTAAAAGATAAACGGTTTGTTGAATCCATTTCGTATGATTAATTTGAAAAATAATTCTTGTGGATGTTCAGTAAAAACAATCTGATTTCATCTTGTGAGTGAAAATGTCTTGTCAATACTTTATCATAAGATAACCATTATCATTATGTACAAATTTTTTGAAATTTTGATTTTTCTGCTTAGCTCATAACACTTTTTTTGCTTGAAATACTAAACAATTTTGTTTTATAAAGTCGGGTGATTATTTTCCAAATGTATTTTCAATTTTTCAGGATTTAAACTACTGATATGTATTACTTTTTCACACTCTACACATAATCCATTTGATTCTTTTTCATCCCCAATCCAGGTGAAACCAAATTTTAAATATTTTTCATCATAGTCTTTTTTTAAAAACGAATTTAAATCGGATTATTAGATATATTTTGTTTTTAATGATCAGGTCTTTCAATGCCGTTTCAGCTTCTAGACCAGCAGTGGCCAACCGGCGTCTCGCGGGTCATCAATTGGCGGCCCACATGCTTTAATATTTTGAAAATATAATAAAAACTTTTTAAAATACGATATAATACAAAAAATGTAATAAATGCAACACAAAGAATATATAGTTAATAATTACAATACAAACTATAAAAATTTTTATCAAAAAAACGAAACCTAACCAATAAATTAAAAAGGTAAATCAGGGCTATCAAGTATAAATAGTGCCAGTTTATCCTGTACCTAAGAAGCATAATTTATTTAACATGCACGCAAATGCTTTATTGTTTTTTTAGCGGTTGTCTCAGACCCCACTACGGGCTATTACTGCGCTTCTCCTGTTCCTTAGTTGGAATTAGCACAGAAGCATTAGTTAAAAATTTACGCCTTTCAAACCTGCGGCCCGCCGCATTATTCAAAAATATTGTAATGGCCCTTTTACCAAAAAGGTTGGCCACCCCTGTTCTAGACCAACATCCTTGTCATTAGCAGGGAGCTTTCCAGTTTTTAAACAAGTATCCATTATGTAACGGTATTGCATCCCAATTTAATGTAAATAATTTATATTTAGATAAAATCGTTATAAAATAAATTTAAATTTAAAGTTTTTTACTTTAAATACTCTTACCTTTTCGCAATAAAGTTAGATAAACAAACTTATTAAATAAAATATAGTACTCATAAATTTAATACGCAATACACTTATAAATTATAAATATTTACATAAAACAGCACTGATTATGCAATATTCTTAGAAAATAAAAAAAAAGAAGTAAAATTTCAATTATATACAGTGAAACCTCTCTAATAGGACCACCCTTGGTTCCGGACCAAAAGTGGTCTTTACTAGAGGTGGTCCTATTAGAGAGGATTTTATTTTTATAAAGAAAACTAGACTTAAATTGAAGATTTTATTATAAAAACTCATCTAATGTTGTTTGTCTCTTCGATTTGGCTTCACTGTTATCAAAAACTATCATATTCGTCAACTTTTGTTCAGCTTGAAACATTATGTCAACTAATTTATTGTCACCCAGTTCCATTCCAAGATTTGCTGAATATAAGATAAAGATGTTTTTAAATCAATTTTTGGTAAATCAGATTCTTCTACGTTTGGTTCAGAAACCTCACTTGATGCATCATCCAAACTAGTGTAAGAAGAAATCAGTTTTTCTTCCCAGTCACTCTCAAAACAGTTTTGTTCAAGAGAAATGTCAAGCTCACTAAGGTCAAAGTCGAAATTAAGCTTCTTAGCTAAATCTGTTACGTCTTGTTCGATCTCAGTTATAATATCTGGTTTAACCGTGATATCCGAGCAGAACCCACATTTTTTAAAACAGCTCTCAACTGTTGACGGCTTAACAGCATTCCAAGACTCCTTTACAAACTCAACAACATTAGAGAGATTGATTTTTTTCATAAAACGACAATAATGAAGAGAGCATTCTTTTTTGATATTCCATCTTGAAAGATCTAATTATACCTTGGTCTAAAGGCTGAGATTTGCTGGTAGTATTTGCAGGAAGAAATGCAAATTTTATATTGCTTAAATCCATTTTAGGATGACACGTTGCATTATCCAATACTATCAGGATTCTTCTCTTTTCTTTTAAAAGCTTCTCATTGAACTTGGTACACCATTCCTTGAAAATTGTACTGGTCATCCAAGCCTTTCTATTTGCATGCCATTCAACACCCATTTTAGACATATCGATGTTTTTGACGCACCTAGGCCTTAAAGATTTATTAATTATGACCGGTGGCTCTTTTTCTCCCAACATATTAACACAAAGCATGATTGTTATTCTTTGTTTGGATTTTTTACTTCCATATGTTTTTTCTCCAGCACGACCCAAAGATTTCCCTGGCAACATTTTATAGAATAAAGCAGTCTCATCTATGTTGTAGATATCTTTCTTTTCATAGTTTGTAATAACATCTGGGATTTTCGAAAACCAATCTGATAGCACAGATGGTTCTACGGAAGCAGATTCACCTGATAAAACCCTCAAAGTAATATTGTTTCTCTTGAGGAATTTCTCCAACCAGCCATTACTAGCTTTAAACACATTGTTGTTTAGACTAATAGCTATCTTCTTAGCTGATGCTTTCAACAATTCTCCGTTAATAGGAAAGCCTCGCAGCACTTTGTTTTCATACCACTCTAGAACATACTCATTGATAAGTTTAAACTGCTGATTTGTTAGTCGTTTTAGTTTTTTATTTGCATTATTGTTCCAAAGCTCCTTTATTTCTTCTTTGTTAACAATGATATTGTGGACTTGCGTTTTACTACAAGAAAATCGTCTTGCAATAAGTCTCTGTCCTTCTCCTCGCTCAGAAGATTTAATAACATCCATCTTCTCGCTCAATGTAAGCTCCTTTCTCGTTTTTTTTTACTCCCATTTTAATTTTAAAAAAATATTTAAACTAAAAATATTTTTTACGAAAAGTGGTCTTAACGAGAGGGGTGGTCCTATTATGGAGGGTTATTTGTCCCAGTAAACTACTGTGTAAATTTGGTTCCGAAGAAATAGAGGTCTTAACTAGAGGTGGTCTCTTTAGGGAGGTGGTCTTAAGTAGAGGTTTTACTGTATCACAAAAAATAATAATTTACGCATTTCATTATAATGAATTTATATTTTCTGATGAAAATTTATTTTTTCTCAAAAATATTTGATAATTGAAGAATTTACACTTTTACATTCATAAATTTCCAATGTGCAAATTTGTTTTTATACATATATTTTCTGGGGAAAAAATGTTCTCACGGAACCCAAGAATTCCACGGTACACAGGTTGAAGAACGTTGTATAAAATAATTTAAATTTGTCAAGCAGTTCGGAAAGAGGTGAAAAAAATTAAATGTTCTGGAAATGAAAAATACCCGTGATAATCATCAAATAAAAAGTTAAAAAATTTTTAACTAATTTTGTCTATTTAAAACAATTTAAGCTTGTTAGTGCCTATCTTAAATGAACTTAACTTTGGTAAAATAACTTTATCGAACTATATTTTAATTTTAGCTTTAAATGAACAATCGAGAAATGTAAAAAAATACATAATTAATATTTACCTCGGAGTTCTAGTATTACAATGATAAACATAATCAAAAATCGCCCCTAAATCAGATTCGGTATGTTTAAGTACAAATCCTTGTTGATCCTCTTGTTTAGTGAATATATCCTCCTCGTCAATATTTCCAGGGTCTCCTGTTGGTTGACTAGATATTAATTTGTCGTCTTTAATAATATTCTAAATAATAGTCTGCTTTAAATTTTAACAAAACTAGTTGAAGTTAAATTTAGTTCTAAAAATTATAAATTTAATTAAAAAAAATTTAATGTCTAAAGCAGTGGTTCTCAACCCGTGTTCCGCGAAAAAAATGACATTTTATCTTTAAATTTGCATTTAAGATACACATCATCAAAAACCTCAATTAATTTTTTTATAAGATGATTCAATAAGAAAGCCGTTACACAGATATATAAACATACAAATATAAAAGTGTTTTATTGCTTGTTATTGTTGCGCGTGGTATTTTCTTTGCTTATAAGAAGGCATTGTTTACGTTTACGACAGATTTATAGTAATTTGTGATTGGTCACTCATTGTGGGCAAGTATTTTTTGTCAGTGTTCCACGTAAAAAAATCATGTGAATGGTGTTCCGCGCTTTTATATTAATTGAGAACCACTGGTCTAAAGCTTTAAAAAATTTAAAAATAACATTACTATTTACAGTTGAGATTATTTTAACTAATTAAAATTATTTAAAACATTTGGTAAAGGAAGCGCAAAATATTTTTGTTATATAAGGACAATAATAAAAAAATTAAATTTTCGTAATGAAAATAAAAGAAATGTCAAAAGAATTAAAAGCAATTTTATGGAAACTATTTAGTCAAATTAGTTTGATACAACTGGCGTAAACTCCATTGAGCAATGCTATTATAATCTCTTGGTATGTAAACGTGCTAATGTCATAATGGTTCAGATTATTTGACTTAGTGTTTTATAGCTGTATTCTCATTTATCGAAATATATAGTTTAGGACTAATGATTTTTACATGGAAGAACTGGAATCTTAACTATCCTGTTTAATTGGAAACAAGGAAATTCCTACTGCTGTATTGTCCCATGTATTGCAATGCAACAAAGCAACAACGGTGACTATGTCTGTCTTTTTTTTCTGGCTGTTACCACAAGGTTACTGTGGTACCAGGTATTAATTTTTACTGAGTTTCCAGCGAAGTCAATGTGCCCATCGCCTTTGATGTCCTAGATGAAAGACATGGACGTCTGGTAGTGGTAAGTTTATGATCTCACCTTGACTAACGGCTTCTTATTAGGTCATTTCCACTTAGCATCATTTCCATATATCTTAAGTTGAATCTCATTATCTATGAGAATATTTCACAATAACTTATTCTCCTGCTGCTTCGAAATGTTGATGTTATTTTCAAAGGTGATGCGATGATTTTACATGATTTGAACATTTAGAAAACGAGGCACGAACCATGAACATAATTTTCGCACATCTAAAATCTTCAGTAGTATATGCACACTTCCAATACTGATGTTGAAAGCTGTAAATAGTATACGGATGCTGATTCTTTGTTCTTACTCCACCATTTTCAGCAATTCATACACTTTTTATCGTCATCAACAACTAATTTGAGATTCCTCCAAACGCATTTATCCAGTACTTTATATTTAATAAAGATCGAGCAACCTTCTGATAAGTAGACCGCTAGTGATTACTCTTTTGCAAAACAAAGAATTCCATCACACTTCAATCCATGTATATTCAATAAATAAAATCATAACTAACAATTTTTCAAAACTCTGGTTACTATGATAAAGAAAAACGACAGAATAAAACAAATTTCATTTTCTTCAGTTTTACTTAAATGACTACTAAATGGACTAAATTAAAAATGACTAGTTATTATTTTTAATTAGTAATTTACTTGTTATTTAAGATCATCAATTATTAATTATTAAAATATTTTATTATTCTTCGGTAGAACTTTAACTATATTCGTGAAGTGACCATTTTAGGCTCTCAATTCTCACTCCAAATTCACGAATCCTTCTTATTTCATAAAACTGAAGTTACGGAACGAACAATAGTACTAATATGGTTTTATCTCTAAGGATTTTGATTTTATTGAAAATTTAGTTAACACAATTAAATAAAAACGGAGAAAATGTGGAAAATACTTATATATAAATATTCCTAATATATAATACGATTGAAGTTTATCAATATGTAGAAAAATTACTGAGAAAGAATACCAATCGATGCATATATACTTTTAATGAAGTTTTTGGAATTCGGAAGTAGAATTATATTTTGAGAATTTTATCAAGAATTTTTTCAATAATTTTTATGCCAAATTATTTTAAAAATACTCTTAATATATTAATCTAAACATTAATAAATCAAAATAACCTAAGTCATTATATAAGAGTACATAAAATCATGCGAAAATAATCCAATAAAATTTTGTCAACCGTGCGTCAAAAATGACCTATGTACTTTATGAATGATGTAAATCTACTAAAATTATGAAACTTTCAAAATTTAATTCTTAAATTACTATTGACCTTTCTATTAGAGCAATTTGAGAAATGAACCGGAATAAATAACATAATAATATTTGAATTAATAATAAATTAAAAATCAAAATTCAACTGGACAAGCAAAGTATTTCAAAAATCATACGTAGATACTTATTGATAAGTGAAGAGATAATGATCCAATAAACCAAATAGGAAATAACACTGAAAGAACACAAATCATATTTAAATTAAAGATTTATAATTAAAAATGTTTAATGCATCAAGACGCAAGCATCGGCGTAAGTAGTACTAGATCGTGTAAGGATATCTATTGATTTAAAAATATTTATTATAATATATTTCTGTAATTTGAAAATCTGATAATCTGAAGATTTTCAAACTTTATTTTGAGAATTCTGTATTATTAATTAGATTTTTAATATTTACCCTTACACTTCCGGCTTTTAAAATGTTTCAGCCACTCTTTGTTTCTGACTAAAATAGTCATTATACAATTCTAATATATAACCTCTTTCGTGATTTTTATCCAATAATTGTACTAAGAGCTTGTTATCTGTTTTCTTATTTATTTATAGTATTTTTCTTTATCAAAACTATATCTTTAATCTCAAACTTTCTATAACTACTTACTTTTACTTCCATGTTTCTTTCATTAATATATTTTCTTTCTAGCGCTTTGCCAAATATTATTTCAACAGTAAATGTCTTAATTGACTTATGATGTGCTGTTTAAAATAAATTCTATTTCTGGTAATAAATCGACCATATTTCGATATTTATTTTCTTTAAATTATATCAATATGATCTTATTGATCGAAACTGATGCTCAATTTGACCTTTATGTAATAATCTTTTGAAAAATTTTCCCTTCAAATACTTTGCATCTCAAATTTTATGATTCGAGGACCACTGAACTTTAATAACCAACAGTTTGTTGAATTACTAATCACATTCATTTTAAGAAGAAATTGTTCTTAGTATTAACTTTTTTGATCAAAAATTCTTAAAATATACTTTTCATATACATAGTTTGGGAAATGATCACATATATCCATGTACACTACATCGAAAATATTTAAAATCTTCTTGAAAAAATATCGGTTTCTTTGTTCTATTAGTATACGTTCTACGGTTTTGGTAATTTTTGCATCTTTCTAATAGTTCTTTTACCTTACTTTTGAGATTATTCATAGCAAAGTTATGACATGTATTTTTCTACTTTATTGCTACTTGCATGACATATTAACTTCTTATGATATTTCCAAATTAGATTTAATTATTTTTTTCAAGTTAGTCTTTTTGCCATTTATTAAATACTGTCATTGTTACTATTAATTTTGTTTTCAATTTATCAATCTTCGCTTCTACACGAAACTAATTGCAAATTACGTAATTTCAATAACAAGTTTGCTTTTGTTTGGAGTTCACCCCTTCTGTATTCAAATTAAATATCAAAACTACTGAAATAACTCACCCAAGTTTGAAATTGTGCGATTACGAGTTTCGTTGTTTTTTCATCAACGAAATGATATGAATTACAAGTTGATGATTTATAAAACAATTTAAAAATATTACAATAATAATGAAAATTTATTTTCCATGAAATTGTTCAACCAGCGAAATAAGTTACAAATAAGTTACACCCGCACAAATAAAACAAATTAGTAAGCAGCCTGTGCTACCGGTCAGAAAATGACAAAAAAACGAATTGCTTTTATGTCGTGTTCAAATACCAGTGGTGCACATAACCTTCAATTATTAGTTATAGGCAAGTCTAAATCTATACGACATCCAAAGACAACACGTGTCACGTGGGCTGAGGTAAAAGGATATATCAGGTGTTGATTTACTAATTTTTAAATAATTCAAGAACAAATTCGAAAACTGTTTAAATGTAAAATAAAACGAGTTTTTTGAGCAGTATAACGACATTGAAGATGGACTGTTTGAATAACTTTTGTATATAAGTTTCATTATTTTGGTACTTTGTGTAGTACCCTGTATTGCAAGATTAGTTTTACTAATTTAATGTATTAATAGACTGAATAATTTGTTCTTGTAGTTTTGGCTTATTCAAAATCAAGAAATCCGACATTCCCCTATTTGATGCTCGTCGGGTTACAGAGACTCTCGTGTATTATTAAAACTATGAATAGAATAACTACTAATTTATTTTATATACATATAATTTGATTATCGTAAATTTTCGCGTATAAGTTGAAATTATAATTTAGATACTTGTGCTTGTTCAGAATCCGAAACCCATGTATGTCGAAGTACAAAATAACATTGGAGAAATTTATAGAGAAAACATTTAAATATTATTTAATATTCCAATTTCTAGGCAACTATTGAACATGAAGTTCATTATAGTTAACTTCAAACAGATGACGCTAATCCAGCCAATGAAATGTCGTTATAAAGTGAATTAACTGATTATTGAAAATAGTTCATAATTTATTTTCCCATTATTTTTGACAAGTTATTTCTTGTATGTAAATAATATATTCTTTTATATTTCATTCTTTATAACTACTATGCTATCAATTTTTGAAAACTATAATAATTGATAAAAAAATGAAATAGTCAAGATTCAATTTCATAAAATGAAAATAAAATAATATGAATGTAAAACTAACCAATGATATTTGATCTGGTGTAAAAGTAACCCCAAGATCTTGTCTTACCAATCGAAGTATATATGGAGCAAAAGGACCAAAGAGTCTGACGGGGAATAATGGATTTAAAAATTTAAATAAAAAACTCAATAAACTAAGAGTCCAGTTCATATAAAATGGTGATTCAAATCGACTTTTACATTCACGGAAACCCCACGGGTCCGCAAGTATAATATGTGATAATCTGTAAATAAAAAAAATTTAGTTGTAGAGAAAAATTTAGTCAGTGTTAAAAAAGATTTAGATTTCATAAAATTTATTTATCGTTGTTTAAGAATTAATAATTTTAATGATAATAGGAAGATGACAAATAAAATTGGTATCTATAAGAAAAATTATTAACAAATTTCCAAAAAAGGTTGAAAGAAATAAAAAAGGTAAAAAATTAGTGATTAAGTTCAAAATTGCTATTAACCTCTTAAGTGGCTATGACGGATATTTACGTCATCAACATATGCATTACAAATTGACAAAATGTTAAAAATATATCATAAATATTACTTTTGTTAACATATTATATTAATATATATCATCCAATAAGACATTATTTTATTTTTTGCAACAATATACCCAAGACATATATATATATATATATATATACGCTAGCAGATAACAAACCTCGCCGCTGGGGAGCGCATTTCGTTCAACGAAATAAACCACTTAAGTGGTTAAGGAATTTTGTTACTAATTTGAATAATTCGCCAATAAAATTTGAGGGTAATCTTTAACTATTTAACGTTGTAAAGAAATAAATGAGTCGTTTATTTTGAAAATGAAGTATGCCCCCATCTTTTGTTATAATGAGAAATTTAAAGATTTTCGTTTTAATAAATTTTAAAATATTAAGAGCTTTTGTGCTTTGTAATTATAGGTATTTAAAATTTATTATCCAATAATGATCATTTAAGATAAAGGACAAAAATAAAAAGTTTGATTTGATTTATAACAAGCAAAGACAAATTTAAGCTTTTCAATTCTTCAACTATTTGTTTAACTTGTGTATCACTGATTTCACTTTTCTCGAACTTGGCGTACCCAAATGTACCGTTAAGAAATATTAAATTAAATTACATAAACTTTGTGAAAATAATCGGAAAAACTTTGTTGTTAATTTGACAGCTCATAAAACAAAAAAGAGCTGAATTGATATTTTGTAAAACTTATTTTATGGAATATGCACAATAGGGGTGTGATTTTTTAAAAAAATTGAAATGTATTGCACCACTATGATTTTGCGATGAGTATTTGTGTAAAATGCACTAAAGTGGCAACCATTTCTTTATATTTTAAAAAAGGCTCACCCTGCATTACGAATTTAAAATATAACTGATAAATAAAGACAACAACGACACTAAATACTAATATTTATTTTTAAATACATTAAGGTCACCTAATATTTGATAATAGAAATCTAAAATTTAATGTTCTTTGCGACTTACATAAGTAAGTCAAATCCTGTAGCACATTAAGTGCCCTCTCGGTACATATATTGGATCGAGATGTGTCTATTGGTGACGGTGCCTCACTCCAAAAGTTTATAACTGATTTTTTTGCTTTATTGTACTTCTCACAAATACCAATCAGCATTTCATAAGAACTAGGCTCATATTTGTGGTCTCAGAACGAAAGAAGCTTTACGACAGATTCACACGCATCCACCATTCTTTGGTCAAGTCTTGTGTCCGGGCAGAGCAACAAAAGTTAAAAGCAGGTAAATGGCACATGAATTGCACATAGTACAATATAATAAATATTGTTAACCCTCTCTGTGTCAAAAATATTTGAAGTAGAGCAAAATATCTGAAATTTTGCACATAGGCTAATTTGATTACGCTGAAAAATATTATTTTTACCTCAGCCTCCCCACTAAGTTGACTGTAGTTATTTTACAGGCGTTTAGTATTTTCAAAAATAACGTTTATTTAAATTATAATGAAAACAATTTAAAAAACATTTTTGTTATTTTTTATTTCTTAAAAACATTTATTTAAGAAAAAACATTGTTTAAATATTAAATATTTTTAGTTAGAATTTGAATACAGCTGAATTTGCTAATAAAGATTTTTGAATATAGTTTGAGTTGAAATTTGTATATGAATTGTATAAGCATCTTAAAATATTTTCAAAAAAAAACAAATGAAAATATTTTCCCAGTAAGAATATCAATTAACAATAGTCCACAAGTTCGTTTGGTTCATTCTTTTTGTCAGCCAAATCTATTGAACTTCCACAGATATACTCTAATGATTTAAAGTTCTCGTGTACTGCTTTATTTCCATCGCGAGTTCTTTTGTCTGGGGAAATTCCTTTAATGATAAAGTAGCCGCACAACGAGGCCAATAATGCAATAATATGGATTATACTCCAATATTCATTCAGTCAGATCCTTTTAACAATTATCAAAATAATGAAAATGCCACTCGTCTATCTGGAACTAATTCCCACGGACCATTAATGTTGTTAGCTGCAACTGCAGTCACCTCTAGTCCTTCGAATGATAACAAGGACCAAATCACAACATTGACTATTAGGTACTAAAAAAACAGCTTAGCCGTAATTAATTGGTTAATATTGAAAAGATTTGATACAAGTGTATCAATACTTACGGTGTTTATTGGAAATGAGTCGAGCATTTTGAATATGTTATTTATTCAATCAAAATGTAGTATATATCATCAACCGCTATCATCATCTCAACCAAACTCATACTAAATGATAATTAAAATAAATCGACTGGCAGAGACATCATTTCTTAAAACTATAAACTTGTTTTACACTAAAAAAATCGAAAAACGTTAAAAAAACACATCAACCATAATCTATTAACCATCGAAATCGATGTACTTGTATTGTAGAATATATTCGACAAAAACACCGAAAAGGTTAAGTAAGTTATGTGATTGCATAATGACCTATAACCAAAAAGTTCAGCTTTGCAATCTCAAATTGTTAATAATTTATAGATTAAATTATTCATAATAAATAAAGATACTTGTATTTAATAACTGTAGATTCATTTTATTTTTATTAACACACAGATTGCCACGCAAGTCACTCGTGACTGACGCTTGTCTTCCAAATGAGACATTGTGGATCATCTGTAAGTGAAATTATCATATGTTTTATAATGATTATTGTAAATAATAAGAATAATTGATAAATTCCAAAAGCTTTATTTAAGAAATTGTTGTACTATTTATAGTACCCGGTGTGTCAACTACCAACACAATAATAATCAGTGACATAATTAGAGTACCCAGGCAATCAAAAAATAATAAATCATACATGCAGGCATTACATAATATAGTGTAAAGGTTAGGGCAGTGTTTCCCAACCTTTTTTAGCTCATGTCCCCCCTAGCTGAATTTTTTTTCTTTTGTCCCCCCTATGCAAAACATTTTACAGTTTTTAAAAAATTTCCAACTATTTTTATTGATATANACACCGAAAAGGTTAAGTAAGTTATGTGATTGCATAATGACCTATAACCAAAAAGTTCAGCTTTGCAATCTCAAATTGTTAATAATTTATAGATTAAATTATTCATAATAAATAAAAAGATACTTGTATTTAATAACTGTAGATTCATTTTATTTTTATTAACACACAGATTGCCACGCAAGTCACTCGTGACTGACGCTTGTCTTCCAAATGAGACATTGTGGATCATCTGTAAGTGAAATTATCATATGTTTTATAATGATTATTGTAAATAATAAGAATAATTGATAAATTCCAAAAGCTTTATTTAAGAAATTGTTGTACTATTTATAGTACCCGGTGTGTCAACTACCAACACAATAATAATCAGTGACATAATTAGAGTACCCAGGCAATCAAAAAATAATAAATCATACATGCAGGCATTACATAATATAGTGTAAAGGTTAGGGCAGTGTTTCCCAACCTTTTTTAGCTCATGTCCCCCCTAGCTGAATTTTTTTTCTTTTGTCCCCCCTATGCAAAACATTTTACAGTTTTTAAAAAATTTCCAACTATTTTTATTGATATACGTAATTAATAGATAAAGATTAATTTTTTTATTCAATGAGACAATTGACCCTGATGGTTACTGCAGAGTGATTTAATATTAGGTTCGAAGCCTTAGATCTCCACTTTCGATGATATCTAAACGATTTCTCTTCTTGATAAGTAAATCATTAATTACACTAAATCCACATTCAGATAAATAGGTAGTGGGAAATGGTAATAATAGTTTTCTTGCATAAGATGTTGACATTGGATATTTTTTATTCATCTCATCGCTAAGCCATGCCATTATCCCTTTCAAACCAAACAGATTTTTTATTGATTCATCGTTTTGAATCTCAGCGATTTCTTCTATATATTCGAAATTTTCGAATTCTGCCAAATCTATAAGCATCGGCTGTGTTATCCAATTTGGGAAGATAATTTCTTTTAAGTCTGAAAACCTCTCTTCTAAGTCTTCTATAAGTAATTTTAAATCGTCAAGAATCACTGACTTGGCTGATTCACTTACTTCACATTTCTGAAGCCAATTAAAACTTTCAAAGTTTTTCTTTGAGAGTGATTTAATACTTATTTTTAAAAGCGAAATAAAACTAAAAATTTTTGCTTTAACTTCAATAAGATTTCTGTTTTTCCCTTGAAGTTGCTTGTTGAGAGTATTAAACTTCTCAAAGATATCTGTTAAATAGCTCAAATAAGCCTTACCATCTTTCGTCATTAAGAATTTCATCTCAATCTTGTCGGAAAGAAAGACACTAAGACTATCAAAAAGCTCCATGAATCTAGCCAAACAATTTCCTTTTGAAAGCCATCTTACTTCAGTATGTAATAAAAGTCGAATATATTCTTCATTTTGTTCTTTAAAGAAATACCTTAAAAAGACGTTCATTCTTTGAATTGGCTTTAATGAAATTAATACATTTTATAACTGACTGTAAAACTTCATTTAACTTAGGAGAAATCTTCTTGGCTACCAAATTTTCTCTGTGAATGACACAATGAATAATCATCATTTCTGGATTTTCGTCTTTAAGTAATTTAAGGCAGCCATTTTTTTTACCCATCATGCTAGGAGCTCCATCTGAAGCACAGGAAGTAATATTACTTAGAGGTATATTATTAATTGTAAGATAATCTTTTAGATGATTTAAAATATCTTTCGCAGTTGTTGTGCTTTCCAGCGATCTGCTGAATAAAAATTCTTCAAAAAATTCTTACGTAAGCAATTAATATCGATTCGCTGTCTCTAAAAGTTGATTCGTCCATTTGTAAAGAGAAATTTAAAGTTTTTAGTTTCTCAACAAGTTGATTCTCCACATCTTTACTCATTTCATCAATTCTTCTACTGACAGTATTATTACTTAACGGCATTCCCTTAACATCCGAGTCATCTTTACCCACAACTATCCTAAGAAATGCAGAAATCGAAGGCTTGATCAGACTTTCTCCTACTGTATGATTTTTTCCAGATTTTGCAATCATCTTTGAAATTTCAAAACTAGCTTCAAGTGTACGATCACTTATAGAACTATGAAGGGTAAACAAAGATGTCAAAGTTGTTCTCTGTTCGAATTGTTTCTTTAATGATTGAAAGAAAGCCAAATCAGATGTTTTATAAGAACTATGCTTGGCCAAAAAGTGTGCTTCGAGGCGACCTCATTTCATTGATTCATTTGTAAGACATTGCTTACAAAGCAGACACAAAGGTAATCTTTCATCATAAGTTGCAGGTATAAAACCAAATTTCAAATATTCTAGTGAGTACTTACGAATTTTTTTTTGTCAAGCGCACTTTTTCTTGTTCTATCATTATAATTTTTTTCCTTCTTCATTTTTCTGTTACCCCTAAAAAAAATTTTATATTTTTTAAAAGTTTTTAAAATATTCAAAAAAATAATGAAAATTTGAACATAACTAAACAATTAAGAAACTAAAATTTCTTATTATTATTTTTCATTATTTAAAAAACTTATGGATAAGATTTGAAGAAAAAATCAAAAAAAGTTGCCATAGTTTTTTTGCGGATGAAAAATAAAGAATTGAATCTTTTAACACGATTTTACTCATTATCTATTGTTTTTATGCTTACCATACTGTTTAATTATAAACAGAAGATAATGAAAAAAATGATCTTCTGCTTAGATAAAACCCAAAAATTTTCTTACTAAAAATATAATGAAAAGAATATTTTTTCGATCTATAATAAAAAGACATAAAACTAAATAAGAATTGGATATTAAAATTTCGTAGACTATTCTCGAATTTTACTGAAGAAAATAAAGAAAACGTAACTCAAACCTAAAATTAACATATATTCCCTAAAATTGAAATTGCCCCCCTGGAAATCGAAATTGCCCCCAAGTGGGGCGTGGGCCCCACGTTGGGAAACACTGGGTTAGGGAAATCAAATATCCCATTATAATTACATCACACACCCCTCGTTTTAAATGGCTTTAGCCATTCCACATTTCTAGTAATACATTTATTATCAGCATTCTCTCTTTTTTGTGAGTAGTTAACTATTAATTTCATAAATTTTCTATTTTTTGTGTATACTAAACTATAACTTTCCTAAACTACTGTGTTTTGTGATTAATAAACTATAATTTTCAATAACTATTGCATGTGATGTGTGTTCTTCCGTAGTTAGTTTAATTTTTACTTCAATTAAAATGTTATTTTTATTTTGGATTATAGAAAATATTTTATTTAAGTAATCAATGGCTTAAAAAATTAAAGTTAAATAAGTAAATTACTGACTCAAATAATTAAATTAATGTTCAAATTTTAAAAGTAAAGTAATCAATGAGTTCAATTAAGTAAATTAGGTTCTTAATTTTTAAATTAAAGTAATCAATGGGTTCAAATATGTAAATTAAGGTTCAAATTTTTAAATTAAGTAATAAATGGTCAAAAATTTTAAATAAAAGTTAGATTTTTTAATTTATTATGAAATATTTTTCAGAGTCAATTTTAAATGGAAATTTTTAATAAATTAATTTCAAAGTCAAATTCAGATGAAAGTTTTTATGAAATATTTTTCAATGTTAATTTTAGATGCAAATCTCTGTTAATTAATTATTCACAGCATTCTTTATTTATTATAGTTTTTAGGAATTTTGGTTTCTTCTCTTAGAAAATGT
>CAUHTR010007712.1:98668-119054 GCA_959609185.1 Schmidtea polychroa
TGTACTTGTATTGTAGAATATATTCGAAAAAAAACACCGAAAGAGTTAAGTAAGTTATGTGATTGCATAATGACCTATAACCAAAAAGTTCAGCTTTGCAATCTCAAATTGTTAATAATTTATAGATTAAATTATTCATAATAAATAAAAGATACTTGTATTTAATAACTG
This sequence comes from Schmidtea polychroa, assembly GCA_959609185.1. Classification (NCBI taxonomy): domain Eukaryota; kingdom Metazoa; phylum Platyhelminthes; order Tricladida; family Dugesiidae; genus Schmidtea; species Schmidtea polychroa. The sequence continues at coordinate 98,840 of CAUHTR010007712.1, forward strand.
TAGATTCATTTTATTTTTATTAACACACAGATTGCCACGCAAGTCACTCGTGACTGACGCTTGTCTTCCAAATGAGACATTGTGGATCATCTGTAAGTGAAATTATCATAGGTTTTATAATGCTTATTGTAAAGAATGAAAATTATTGATAAATTCCAAAAGCTTTATTTAAGGAATTTTTGTACTATTTATAGTACCCGGTGTGTCGACACCAACACAATCAGCAATAGCTTTTTTGGAAATAATAATAAGTGACATAATTAGAGGACCCAGGCAATCAAAAATTAATAAATCACACATGCAGACATTACATAATATAGTGTAAAGGTTAGGGAAATCAAATGTCCCATTATAATTACATCACACACCCATCGTTTTAAATAGCTTTAGCCATTCCACATTTCTAGTAATACATTTATTATCAGCATTCTCTCTTTTTTGAGAGTATTTAACTATAAATTTCATAAACTTTCTATTTTTTGTGTATACTAAACTATAACTTTCCTAAACTACTGTGTTTTGTGATTAATAAACTATAAGTTAATAAAGTAAATTATGGTCTTAAATTTTAAATTAAAGTAATCAATGGTTTCAAATATGTAAATTACGGTTCAAATTTTTAAATTAAGTAATAAATGGTCAAAAATTTTAAATAAAAGTTAAATAAGTAAATTAAAGTAATAATTATTAAATAATTAAATTAAAGTAAGATTTTTAAATTTATTATGAAATATTTTTCAGAGTCAATTTTAAATGGAAATTTTTAATAAATTAATTTCAAAGTCAAATTCAGATGAAGTTTTATGAAATATTTTTCAATGTTAATTTTAGAATCAAATCTTTGTTAATTAATTATTCACAGCATTCTTTATTTATTATAGTTTTTAGGAATTTTGGTTTCTTCTCTTAGAAAATGTCATATCTTTAATTAATTTTAAACACACTTATTTTATTCTTTCAAATATGTTAATTATTCGTTTTAAATTTTCTTTTGTTCGAAAAAAAATTAGTATATCATCTAAATATACTACAGCTTCCATTCCAATTTAGAAAGCTAATTACTTTGTTCATCAGCTTTATTCAAAAAGATTTTTCCAAAATTTATTATTAAAACAAACTGCCAACTAAAACTTCATATTCTAAGAGATATCAACATACAACAATCATACAAATATTATTTAATATATAATACCATAAATTTAAATTTTGGATAAATATATTGTTAGATTTATCTCATAATAAGTAATATTTTGTTGAAGCTTAAAATATTATTGCCTTCTAAATCATCTAATATAGTTTTTATTTGAGATTAATAAATTTAGTAATTTTAAATGCGAGTAAATCAACAAAATAGTTTTAGAAATATTTTAAATCATGATAAATAAATTAAAATTTTTAATCACTGATATTTAAAATTTGAATTTTAGTATTTCAAATATATCTCTTTAGAAATTTTTTTATCATTATTTCATTTGTTTCAAGTGTTGGGTTGAATTACTAAATTAGAATATGATATTAGACTGAGTTGGATGTAGGGAAAAGTCCGGAGTAAAAACAAATAAGCAAATAAATTTAGCATTAAACGAACTAAGTAAAAATAAACGATAAAATAAAGAAAGTCGTAAGAGTCAATAAGGAAAAATCTAAGCAAACAATAAAATAAAAACAAACCAATTAAAAAATAAATATCACAAGAAACAGAAATAGGTATAAAGAATAAGATATCAACCATGAGCAACAGACAAAAGAGAAAAATAAATTAATAAAAATAAGAATTAAGAAAACAAAATCCGAACACGGAAAAACCAAATAAGGACATAAAATATTAACAAAATTAGAGGAAAATTGGAAACAGGTCATTACACACAAAAGATTTAACGAAAACCCACAAAAGTTATACAGAAATATAGAAAATAAATAAAACAATAAAATAATAAATAAAACCAAATAATACCCAATAAAAACAATCAAACTATAAAAAATAACAAAAAATAGACAAAACACAACACAACTTAGTCTTGATTGGACCAAATATAGTATATAAAGTAGACATTAAATCATTCTCTTAACTCTACCAAATTCACTATAAGTAAAATTTGTTTCTACTATTTAATTATTTAACTATACCAAATTCACTATAGGCGGACTAAACTCACTGCAATTACGAACTCATATTATTCAGCGACAATCAAGGACTCATAGGATACCGAAATCGATTATATTACAATCTATTACAGGAACGAAAGTTATTTAACAACAGTTAATTTCAGAACATTTAATTTAATAATTTTTAAATAATTAAATTAAAGTAAGATTTTTAAATTTATTGTGAAATATTTTTCAGAGTCAATTTTAAATGGAAATTTTTAATAAATTAATTTCAAAGTCAAATTCAGATGAAAGTTTTATGAAATATTTTTCAATGTTAATTTTAGAATCAAATCTTTGTTAATTAATTATTCACAGCATTCTTTATTTATTATAGTTTTTAGGAATTTTGGTTTCTTCTGTTAGAAAATATCATATCTTTAATTAATTTTAAACATACTTATTTTATTCTTTCAAATAAATTAATTATTCGTTTTAAATTTTCTTTTGTTCGAAAAAAAATTAGTATATCATATTAGTATATTATATTACAATCTATTACAGGAACGAAAGTTATTTAACAACAGTTAATTTCAGAACATTTTCAGGATCACTTACGATTTTTCTACATCCAGTTCAGTCTAATAGTTTTCAATTAATTGGCTAAAGGATTCAAGTAATAATTCATGATTGTCATTTATTTCATTTAGAGTTATGCATTAGTAGAAGTAATCAATTTTACATGAATTCATAAACTTTTCAGTTAATAAATTATTTCGATTACAAATAGTTATGATTTTTTCTCTTCATGGGACTGACGACGATTCCGTCTGGAAGCTCCGAGTATGATGACTATGAATTGTAAATACGACAACGATGGCTGGATAATGTTGGAAAATTTCAAGAATATGAAGTCTAGATAGACCAGAATGCCAAAATTAACGTGTAATCAAATGTATGGGAAATTATGACGGAAATTGATCGAAACGTGTCATAGCAGATACCACTGAAAGACAAATGGTAATGATAGAATAGCACGAAGAGTATCATACTCGGAATCCAAATGATATGGTCGTCAGGTAAATTAAATACTTTTATGATTTTATTAAAGAATTAAAGGATTTAATTGCAACCGTGTATTTATATATATTTTATAATATTCATTTTTCTTACAACGATTACGATTTTTAGGCCGATCTGTCTATCGTGGCGGTCTGAGGACGGTGGGTAGAAATAACGGTGGTCCCCAGGTGAGCCATGGTAAGTGGAGAAAACCCCGAGGTAGAGATTTAGAGATTAAAGTAAATTCCGGATAGGAGAAGAGTCTTCATCGAGTGGCAATCGACTTGAATTCGTCGGATACAATATTTGGAAAGTAACACTAAGTATCACTGAAAGATCTTCGACCATATCGACAGATAAAACGAATAGGATTTTTAGAAAATTTAGTCATCACAGCATTTGTCAAAATAACACAATAGCGGTCGCCTAATCCAATCGTTCTCGTTAGCTCTGTAAAGATAAAATAACTCCTTCATGGAACCCATAGTAAATCCACACATTCGCTTTTATGTCATTTTTCGGTGTCGATGGGAAAATCCACGTTTTTTCTCCAGATTTCGAAAAGATCCATTCGTCGACATAGGTATGTGCATTGACGAAATCTTCAGATAACCAATTTACGTTAAAATAAACAGTCTTACGGACATCGTCGAACTTTTCCAGTGCTGTTGACATATCCGGTTGACTGAACCATAAATATTTACCACATATGTCAATCCAAAATCGCTTTGATAGAGTCACTAACGAGGATTGTTAATATAAACCACTTCGGATATGTTAAGTGCCGATTGGCACGAGCGAAAAGCTTTGTTTACATCACGATTTCCGATTAAATTAAATTGAGGAGACACATCTTAAATAGTAGCGGATTTTCCAGTTTAGGTAAATCGATTTGGACCCGACAGTGATGACATCAATAAATATCGTTTAGATCACACAGATTACTGTTTATCTTAAAAAATGCTATACATTAGGCAACGATCAGCCGAACAATTTGTAGATAATTAGATAATGTGTAGATAATGCATAGTGTTTGGGATTATATAATAATAATGTTAATTTATTGACGGAATATTCACTTTCCTAAATGCGTTTTAAATTTTCCTTTATTCTTAACGAAAATATAATTTCACCACCAAGTGACCGCTTCCACACTCACAACACGTATCATAAATTAATCAAATGTCGAAATTTCGGCAATAATTGAACACTAGGAATTAGTAAGGTTAAACAATCTCATTTGATCAAATCTCGCCCTCAACAATCTTCAATCTCAGTGACGAAATTTACTTTGAATAATGTAGGAGTGAAGCATTTTGGGTAGCTTACGAGGTGAGGGACAGGGGTCTAACCAGCGTTGATGACGAATTTTTCTAATAGTACCATAAACTTTTCTAATTACTTTCAGACATGTGCGAACCAAACTTACCACCAAAAGGACCCAGACCATATTTCTCTTGTGCAGATAAAAATGCGGACATACGTAAACTGCACGTGGTTCTCCCGCCACAGATGAAGGAGAAAACCAAAATATTGAGATTGGAGCACTACACTCCGAGGCACTCCACAAGCTTTATTCGGAATCCGAAATTCAGAGGAGAGTACCCCGTCAGAGACGGAACGAATGTGTTCCCCCTATATCACCCTGATGACGGAGCGCAGCAACCATTAACCAGTTGTGCTGGTATGGGTTAAATTTCTCACCATTGGTCGATTCAATTCTGTCGGGAGCATCAAAGAAAATCCACCCACTGATAATAGCAGATAAAGGAACAACTTTCACTCCATCACCCAAGCGCATCGATGAACTCATCACTTCAGCTTCGAAGAAATGCAAACGCCCTTCTCGGGCTGAAAAGAATCAAAAACGTCGTGACACAATCACCACTTTAGAAGCGTCGCTATTCGCGGCTCAAGCTTTGACCAACCAAATCTCAGAAGCGCATACACCTGTCTCAAAAGAATCTTATAGACTCCTCCCATCCGGAATAGTCCAAATACAGGAAGATGCTCGACTTCAGGTGTATATAGATGCCGAGGGAGAAATGCTTTTGATCCGGATGAACATTATTTCCGGACACTGTGTAAATGTTATAATTATTTTCTCATGTTGAATTTGGCTCCTTAGAATAGTTTTTGTTTTACCTTATATAATAAATCTTATTGATATCTACTTCGTGTCATATGATTGTTTGTTGGTTGTCGGACTAAGAGTTAACCCATCTGTAAAGTATCACTGTTGAATGAGTAAAGTCGTGCCCTTGGACCAGGGTCAGACTGTTTGGGTAGACGAACGAGGTAAGTCCTTCTACGGCACTCTTGAACACGTACCGCGAACCTTACCGGGAGTAGTCCTACCACGGGGGCTCACCTGCTGGTAAGTTCCGACCTGCGCGTGCATCACCAACGTGACATATCATCATGGGCACTCATGAAGGTTACTCGAGGGATAAAATCTGAGCATGTAAGTATCTTTCCCCTTTGAATAACCAACACAAGGCCATTGCTAAAATACATTTTAAGTGGCAAACAATTTTTAAATTTGTTGATAGCGATCAACAATAAATACAAAATCATTAACCATTTTATAGTTTATTTATAAATCACTTCGAAAGATTCACTCAATCATTGAATTCTGTAAAACATCCAAATACAAATATGATTCACTAATACGTTCGAATTATACGAATTGTTTCGAATAATACTGGGATTTTGTTTTATTATCGTCTCCTGTTTTATGTTTTATTATATGTTTTATTATGTTTCATTTTATGTTTTATTATCGTCACTGCTAAATATTATCTGCATCTCTCAATCTTCTTTTTGGATTCTAAATACATTTTATGGGTTCTTTTTATATTAAATTCAAAACAATTATAAATCAATTTGAAACAACAATATCCTTTAGAAAAAAGCTTCCAAATTATCCCGACATTGGCAACTAAACATTTCCTAATTATTTCTAGTAATCAAGAAATCTTTTTTTAACTAGACTGTTTGTAAAAACATTAGTTGTACTTGTCAATTAGAAGTGACATTTTTTATGTATATTTATTTTCTAAACTTTTCACCATTTCTCCAATGTTATTTTTATTTTATTATTTGTTCAATCAACTTATTTTAATAAACCATGATATTTTTAACTTACAAATATATTGTTATTTTGTATTTCGTTCTTCGAGTATTTAATCTTAATATATTAATATATTTATTTTAATCATTAATTTATGTTTAATTTAATCAACAAAATAATGATTTTCACTTATTTCCATTTATTTTACGACTAAAAAGGCAATGTGTTTTATTTAAAAGAAATTTTTAAATGTTATTTAAAAAATGCAGTGCTGAAAATTTGTGTTAAATTAAAAACATTGATATAACGCCGAAATATAAATGAAATTCTAATTGAAAAAACATTGATTGTGAACAAAAAGATAAATGATTTTACTGAAAAACGAAGATGTCCTTTTCATTTGCCCAGTGAAGTCATGGAAGCTAGTCATACGATGGTTTTTGAGATAAAAAGCCCTGATTACTAGTCATTTGTTTCGCAATCAGCTAAGAACAAAATGATTTGTAGTAAAGAGATTATTGAAGATTCTTTTTATAAATCGTTAAAATTTAAAAATAGAAGAGGATAAAACCACTTTCAACAAACATTAATTAGTCATTATTGATTTGACTATTAATTGTAAAAATATGGTGTAATATCTAATTAATTTGACTATAAGTACATTTTTATATCTATATCTATAGAAACATAAAAATTACATGAGAAACTTAAAAATTCCGTGACCTACATAGAAGTTTTGGTAGAGAAAACAACTAAACATTTATTAGTTATTATACATTTATTAAAATTTAAAATAAACTTTATTACAAATATTCAGGGAGCAATTTGAAGATGTTTTTAAATACAGGTATATCTCGGTGGGTATGGTTCCAGATCATCGCCACAATGCGAGTCACTCGCTTTTTCTTCACTCGCTACAACATATAAACACCTTAAAATTTGTTTACACTATCATTTATTATTTACACAATAGCGCTAAGCTAAAAATAACAGTTTCAATTTTAAAATAAAATACGTAATGAAGGGTAAATAAAATAAAAACAATATATTTTAGCTTTAAAAATTTTATTAATACCATTGAAGGAAGGTTGAAGGAGATATTTGAGACTCGTCATCTGACCCTTCAACGAATCTAATTCTCTTTCTTGGTGGAGAGTCTAGCGTTGATGTTGATGGTTGTTTATTAATTAATTGTATATTTATTATATAAAACTATAGTGTGTGTAATTAAAATATATGTATAACTTATATCCACTTAAACTATATCGTATATATTGTGCCAGTGGCAGCCAAAATTCCGAATCCCAAAATCCCGAAAGTTGTGACATAAGAAAATAAATAAAATAACAAAAATAATAAAAGAAAAAATATGCATATAAAAAATATCAGAAATATTTAAAAAAATGCAATTAACCATAAAAACATTATATTATCTAAAAAACATTAATATTAAAATATCATTACCAAAAAGATACTTCAAAATATATAATGTGTCATATACATTGTCTAAAATTATTATTTTGTTTTAAAAGCAAACAAATAAAGTTTACTGATATATGAAGTACATAATAAAGTAATAATTATTGATCTAAAATTTTTGTTTTTCAATTTTTACTGATGTTGTTCAAAGTGTAAAATATTAATATGTAATGGTCGAGCTGTTACTATAAACTAGTTAAAAACGAGCATATTTTAAAAACTATGTAGAACATAATCATGCACCAATTACAAATGCATTTTCAATAAATAATGCCCTGGTCCAATTAAAAGAAATGGCTCAAACGACATTTAATTCTCCTTGTCAACTTATTCAATTCTATATGTCAATACACCAGTACAATCAAGATCTCGATTAGCCAACAAAACTTCATTACGGAAACAGATTCATTATCAACGTCGTCTTTTGCGAGAAACAGAACCGCCGACATTACATGGATTTGAATTTCCGGAAGCCATAACAAAAACCCACAACGGCGAACTATTTTTAATATCCAGTTCAGTTGTTGGTAAAGATAGAATGTATGTTTTTACAACTCAGAAGAATATTCAGCGAATATCAAACGCCTCACATTGGATTATGAATTGAACATTCAAGACTGTTCCTGTTTTATTTTCACAATTATATACAATACATGCACCAATTGGATTTGAAAATTCATGAACACTTCCTCTTGTATATGGCTTAATGACAAGCAAAAGGCAAATTGTATATCAAAGATTGTTTGAAGACTTGATTGATTTTGCTGATAGTTGTGGAATTGCTTAAAATCCAAATTTAGTAATCACTGATTTAGAAATAGGTGCAATAAATGGCATTAGACACGAATTTCCTAATGCTGTTAACAAAGTTTGTTTTTTTTTAATTTAGGACAATGCATTTGGCGAAAAGTTCAAGAACTTGGTCTTGCAGTTCGGTATGGTTCGGATATCGAGTATAGCCTAATGATACATGCATTTCTGACAATGAGATTGCGAGCACCTTCGATACACTCAAAATATTCATGCCTGAAGATGGTTTAAATTTAATTATGTACATGGGAGGATACGACGACAGCTTGCAGATGGAACAATAATTAGATCAATACCCTTATTCCTACCCACAACATATGGTCAATACACGATCAATTTAATAATAAATTGCCAAGAACTCAAAATACTGTCGAAGCATGGCATAAACTTTGGGGAAGTCTTATAAATCGAACACATGTCGGCGTCCTTTCGATTGTTGAAGAAATAAGGAGAGAAGAACAGGCTGTGGAGACCCAAATTTAAAGGATACTAAAAGGCGAGCCTTATCCGAATACTAGAAGACAAACAATAGCACGCGAACAAGGTATTATGATAGTATTTAATAATCAATCCAATCGTACTCTTATGAAATTTCTGCGTGGTATTGCACATAACCTTTCAATATGATAAGTAAAAGCAAAAATGAGTAGTTTTTTTGCATTTGTTAATGTAATTAAGTACAAGAATATGGGTCAGAAAATGTTTTTAAAATATTGTCAATTATCAATTTTTTTGTTATTAAGTCTTTAACATGAATTTTTCATATTCTCAAAACTGAACTTGAAATCAACTATAAAATATGATTTTTTATAATCAATTATCCGAAATTTAATTCTAGTTTTCTACCACTACCACCAAACGACAACTATAAATACCTGCTGACAATTATAGACAAGAAATCCAACTGGTTCGAAGTGATCCCAATAAAAGAAATCACCGCAAAAAATATCTGCGAAATGATCGAACTAAATTGGATAGCTCGTTATGGCCAACCAAAAACAATCATAACTGATCAAGGCAGACAATTTGAATCAGAAATGTTCAAAATACTCTGCAACAAATACAACATTAAAAGGAACCGAACAACAGCTTACAACCCACAATCAAACGGAAAAATTGAACAGTTTCACAGAACATTAAAAGAAAGCATCAGAACAAAAGCCAATGACCAAAACTGGTTAAATTAACTACCCACAATACTAATTGGACTGAGAAATAGCCCAAACTCAACAGATAATGAAAGTCCAGCATACAAGGTTTTCGGAAAAGCAACAAATCTACCATCACTTCAATCAGATACAACTAAAAATACTTATGGGTATAGGGACTGGAAATATATTTCATGTCAGTTATCAAGTCACGAGTGCTCTCCAAAGCATTGTGAGTTCGTTAGCAGGTGGGCTGGATTGAAAATGAGGTTAAACGAAGGTCTAACTATTGACAAACAAAATCAGAGGATAATAAATGCTGAACCTGTACACTGGCGAAACGTTTTTGAAAGATTGCTCCCAATCATTTAATTTTTAGCTCAACACAACCTGGCTTTTCGAGGCTCATCAAAAGAGGTTAATCAGATAGACAATGGTAACTTTCTTGCCTTGGTAGAACTTTTAGGAAAGTTCGATCCAGTTTTGCAAGAACACTTAAGACCAATCACCTCGGATGAAATCAATGACCATTACCTTGGAAAAAGAATCCAAAATGAATTAATTACTCTAATAACTGACAAAGTTAAAGGAACAATTTTAAATTCTGCTCGGACAGGCTAAATATTTCTCTATTATTCTTGATTGCACTCCTCATCAGAATCATAAAGAGAATATGCCTATCACAATACGCTATGTAGGTCATATCCTTTCTATCACTAACTGCAGAGGGCAAGCGCATGACAATGGAAGGTAAGATTTCCGGCGTCCAGCGAAGAATTGTTGATATTAACCCACTTGCATTCTTTGTTCCTTATGGTTGCCATAGTTTAAATCTTGTTGGTGATGACGTAAAATCTACAGGTGCTGCATCCTCTTTTTTTGGTTTAATTTAGGAGATTTATGTTTTTTTCTCTGCATCGGCAGCTCGTTGGAAAATACTGAAACAACTGTGAAGCCATTATCTGAAACCCGCGGGGAGTCAAGAATTGACAGTATAGTACCAATATGACATCAACTAGGCGAGGTCTATGATTCTCTGTTTGAACTATCAAAAAAAGAAAATGACTCTAGCACGACACGAGGCAGCTACACTACCTAATGCTCTGAAGGACTTCAAGTTTCTTTTATTCTTCACCAAAAAAACATCATCACCAAGCTTATGTAGGATCCTAAATTAGAACTATCCCTGTTGTAAGACTTATGGAAAAACCAGTCTTTTTAAAACGTTACAAGAAACACGATTTGAAGAAGCAAAAAATAAAAGCAACAGAGCTTGCAGAAAGTGTATATGCTGAAACAGTTTTTTCCAGCAGCGGTACAGATTATAATTCGTCGCAAGAGATTATTTGACTATGAATCGATAGATGATCCAATTCAAGATCCTGAAACTTGCTATCGGATTGAAGATTTTAATATTATCGTTGATACGGCTATTAATTCGATTGCAAAAAGCTTTGCACAAATGCAAGAGAACAGTGGGAAATTTTCATTCTTGTATGACATTAAAGAATTACAGAAATTATCACGAGAAGAGTTGTTGAAAAACTGTCAAGACTTACACATCCTACTCACTTCCTTGTGATGAATTAATGTCAATATCTTGAATGTTGTCAGAGAAAAAAAACGCCTTTGCAAGTTCTTATATTTTTAAAATCAAATCATTACTCGGAACTTTTTCCAAACACACCTATTGCAATCCGCATACATACTTCCGAGTCCCTATGACACAGGAAAGACTTACCGCTCTAACTATCTTATCTATTGAGAACGACGTAGTCCAAAGTTTAGATTATGGAAATATTATAAGCAATTTTGCAAGTGCTAAAGCAAGCAAGGTATTTTTAAAGTAAAAACATACTTTTAGAGACTAGAATAGATAAAACATTTCAAAGTTACATAAAAATTTGTAATAAAATTAGTACAACAAAAAATTCGTCTTACGTCAATAAATATTTTTAATAGCTTTTTTTTCTTTTCTCGGTATTTAAAGTTTTTCGGTAATGTAAGTGTTTTACGATTTCCCAACAAATTTAAATATAACTCAGTTGGGGTATAGCATGGGTAATGTTCTGGACTCTTATGCAGTAGTTCGTCATTCAATTGTAATGTGTAATGCGTGAGGTAGCGTGGGTCAGTCTGGTCAGAGGACGCCAAAATGTATGGTTTGTCTAGGGCGCCATTGTGGCTAGGGCCGGCCCTGGATTCACAACCGACTAAACATTCTAAGACATAGCACGTACTACACAACATAAAACAAAAAACACATTCTTACAAGCATTTTGAAAGTAATTCGAAAAAGTGAATAATTGAACGAATCCAGTCGATTGTTAATTTTTACCATTGGTAAATTTTGTCATTTAATAAACATTTAGAGACTCATATTCTTTTTATTTACCTAAGAACCAGTAAAGTTGAGCATCTCAAATATTGAGACCTTAACACATATAAAGTAACCTGTTATCGACTTGAAGAGCGACTTAGTTTGCAATGTTTAATTTGCCTACCAAGCTTTGATTTCATTTTTCAGTCAATGTTTTCAGTTAAGTAAAAAAACTATTAAAAATTTGCCGATTTTGAGCTTTACAAATCTTTGTCAACGTGCATTTCCGATTTTGACTGAAATGAAACCTAATAACAATTGTAGATGCTGGCTGTGAAAATGCGTGTTTACTTATTATTGAGACAAAAAATGCCATTTAGTATGCCGCTAGATCAAAAATGTTACGACACTATACTGTATTGATTAATTATTGATATACTTGATGGGTAATATTGCTATATTATATGTAAAAACACAAAATATAATTAGATTATCTCAAGATAACCAAAAAGAAATTCTGAGGAATCGGTAGAGCACCCATCTATTAACCGCACAATAATTGCCATTTAAATATTCAAGTTTTTATCTCAGAAATGATACATGTATTATCCCATTACTTTTTATTACTAACCATTCCTTATTAATTTATAATTTATATTTTAAGCCACAAACTATTATTAAAATAAAGCAATTTTTAAATTTAATTCACTTATTTAATTACTTCAAAAATATTTACTTATAAGTCTATTTAAATATTCATTTAACTATTAATTAAAAATGCATAAGTTTAATTATTAATTAACCTGTATGTAGGATGTCATATAAAATCAATTACACTTACATGCGTCCATATTTAATTCCATAGGAATAAGCAATGTAACCACCTAAACTGTGACCAAGAATAATAAATTTTTTTAATCCTAAATAAATTCTCCAGTCCTCAATAGATTGAATAAAAGTATTTTCGACTTTAATATTATTATCAGAAAATGCTGGCCTAGAACTATTTCCAAATCCGATTAAATCAAATACATAAACTTGTCGATGCTCTGCGAGTGCATCCAGATTTTTACACCACATGGCTAAACCTGCACCCATTCCATGTACAAGCACAATTGGATAGTTATTAAAATAAATCTGTTTTTCTTCTTCGGATTTAAAATTATTTTTGTATACATATAATGTTCGAATACAATGCTTCTTGTGTAAAACTGGCACCAAAATAATTTCTTTCACTGAATTAACGCCTAAAAATGTTCTAATATTAATCAATAAATTTGAAATACATACGATTTAGTAAACGAGTTTCAGCAAGAATCGCTAAATAAGTTGAGGAAGGACACCACTTAAGCCAATAAGGCCAAAAAGTATTTTCTTGCTGATAAATACTAGATATAAAAGTAATTACTTTCAATAAAATAACATTAATTAAATAAAATACCATCCTGGAGAAAAAGTCATTTGTAGGAATTCATAAAAAATTCGAATTTGAGTTTTAAAACAATTCGTAAAGTTGTTAGCATAAAACCAGTAATTTTTTTCCAATAAATAAATATATACTTTATGAAAGTATCTTTTTTATTTCGAAATATGGAAAATATAACTATTTTTGCGCAGATTTAAAATTTAGATTTGATTGGCAAAAACATTTTTAATAGTAACTTTTGATCAATTAGGTAACAATCTGAATGTAAAATAATGAAATAAGCAAAATGAATAAATCGATTAAATGCTAGTTTCAGTATTTGATGAGAAATAAAAAAACTAATAAGCCATAAGTCATGGGTATTCAACTAAATATTATGAAGGGCCAAATTTTTCTTATAACGGCAATCGAGGGCCGTATCAATTAAAAAGTAGTTAGTTTTGTAGCGGATTACAAAGTAACAAAAATAAACTGGTTTTAGTGATTGTTATTCTATTACCAAGTATTATAATGTTTACCATTTATTTTTATATATGTGTAATATTCCAAGATATTGAAAGGGCCTTTTTCAAATTTCGGCGGGCCTGATCTGGCCCGCGGGCCGCCAGTTGAATATCCCTGCCATAAGTTATTCATTTTTATGTAAGGTGGAATACTTTTAATGTTGGCTTTCCGTATTAATAAATTATTATTTAGTCATGGCTTCAATTGACATTGACATACAGGTCCGATCGGTTTACTTCTAATGGGCCGTAATCATGACTACTTTTCTTATCAAACACTATTCCACATTAATGTTCCTTTTGTCGGGTTGTAAGTGTTGACATGCATCGTTATCTTTGAGTACTGGTACAACGCAAACTCGTACTCTCTATTATCATCGCTCGACTGTCATTCACCGCAAACCCCAATCAAAAAATATGCTATAACCAGCATGCCCAGCTGAAGGGTTACGTAATGGGAAAGTCAGTCACCTCTAGACTATTATCCGATCAACACTTTCCTTATTTTCGTATTTCCCTCTGCAACCGCGCATAATTGTCTTAATCCGCTACTTAACACCCGTCACAAGTGACGTTGAACGGACTAGTCCGCAGCTTACGAATCGAAAATGTAAATCGCACAGAAAGATTTTCGAGCTCTGAGCCACAAAGTTCCGATAAATGTCCAATGGTCGTGCTGAAAAGAGAGCCGACCTTAAACCTGGCTCGTCTTGCTCGGACGCAAACGGTTAACGAAATCAACCAGGCAATCGCAAGATTGAGACTTGTTGAAAAAAGAAATTGAACTAGGAATCATTGCCCATACCGACGGCGAACATCTATGTGGCCAAGATGAGGAATGACAGAAGGACCTGGCCGAACTGCAGAATCAACAAGTGGATACTCCGAATTCTGTTTCTTGGAGATGCGAGGAACCCCCGCGGAAACGTAGACGACCACGCAGTTCGAAACGAAGACGTCCTTCTAGGTTGCGTTCCAGAATAATGAAATTTAGTGCTTGTTTTAATAAATTAACCAATAAATTTTTTATAAAATACGAAATAAATTTATTTTTCCTTAACAGTAATTATTAGATGTAATAATGATCAAATTCACTTGAAAAAGGCAGTGCCGAAAATTCGTGAGTATCAACAAACATCGATATATTACTGATTTATAGTCTTCAAACTCTCTTTTTAATAAATATATATTGGAGATTGTAAATTTACCGAATTTTTCATTTACCGGTAAATCGGAAAATGAAAATAAAATTACCGGTTTACCGGGAAATTATCGGGAAATATTTTTTTCTAATAGATAAAATAAAGTTGACAAAAAAACAAGTTAAAATTTCCATTTCACGATTTTTATTTCAAAAATATAAAATATGAAAAATATAAAGATTTATGTATTATTATAAATCTAAACAAACTATAATAATATTGTTGGGTTTCATTAATTCACATCGGTAACCTCTGACTACACGTTTCCTTTTAATCGTAAATAACAAAACAATAAGCTACCCAACGTATATTTGAATCACAAATCTCTCACAATCCAACGATAAAATCAACGACAGAGTTTTACCAGTTTAATCGGTTCTCCGCTCTGCGCTGATGCTTTGTCAAAATCTCACCTTTTAATCGAACTTTTACTATTTGATCTGGTCCGCTTCCAATTCAATTTTCTTCTTTAGTTTATTTCCAAATATTCATACGATATACTGCAACTAGGGATTGTAAATTTACCGATTTTTTCATTTACGAGTAAATCGGTAAAGGAAAATAAAATTAAGGGTTAACCGGGAAATTACCGGGAAATTTTTTTTCTAAAAGATAATATAAAGTTGAAAAAAAACAAGTTTAAATTTCCATTTCATGATTTTTATTTCAAAAATATAAAATATGAAAAATAGGAAGATTAATGTATTATTATAAAGTCTAAACAAACTATAATAATATTTTAGAAACAAATAAAAATAAAGTAAAAAGAATAATAATGACACAGAAATAGCTTTATTAACTAATAGTTTTCTATTTATTAACATTTTTTAAAAAATAGCTCCTTAAAAAACTTAAATTATTTAAAGTCCTATCCCCTAATATTATTTTTATTTTTGTACAAAATAACCCAGAGCCCGAGAATACGCTTTCTGAATCAATACTTTTGGACGAATTGTCATCAAATAATCATATACCACTTGAATATACTTTACTCGAACTTTCTCTTGGCGGAAGTATTTTAATACTTTTTTCACAATATATTGCCAATATTTTTTGTTTTTTTGTTGTGGAACTGATCCTTCCTGGCATTCTGTTTTTTGTTTTTTCAGATCGTATAATTTCTGATTCATATGCATTTCTACATTAACTGTAGAAGTGTCAATATTTTTATTATTTGACTCTAAACTGGTGTCCAAATCAGGGTGATTTCACTGACTATCAACAACAATAATCGAAAGTATTTCTACAATACTTTTGATTATTGTTGCTTTATTGGTGATATGAAAAATATCGTAGTTTTCCTGATTCGAAAAACCAAATTAGGGTCTGTCAAATATTGCAGAATATCTCAATAGATAGCCCTTCTCTCTTTATGCTCCATATTAAGGGGATTTTTAATTCAGTGCTTAAAAATTATTCTGTTTAGACAATTCATCCAACATAATTTTTACCGTTACATTGGCCACATATAAATTATTATTTTCTGTAGATAGGGTTTCCACAGCTAGCTTGATAGGTTGCAAACTTGTGATTATATGTGACAGTAATTTTAATTTTCTGTCATTGAAATCAAACTCCAATTTTAAATCAATCAAACTTTTTCGGAGAGCATATTTATGTAATAAAAATCTCTCCAACATATTTAATAAACTATTCCACCTGATTTTACAATCTAAAATTAAACAAAGCTCATTCCCAATGATTTCTTTTACATATTTTTGTAATAAATTATTTTTGGTTGCCGATTTTCTATAAATTCTTACTATCTGCCGTATTTTTGTTATTAAACAATTTATTTCAGCATTTTGAAGAACAATTTGAAAAGATTCATTTGCCTCTTTATATATAAAAATGATCATATCCACTATCGTAAATATAAGAATAAAAATTTCTAGTATGGATTTTTAATTTACCGAATATACCCAGTATTTTTGCAATTTACCGGTATACAATCCCTAATATATATATATATATATATATATATATATATATATATATATATATATATATATATATATATATATATATATATATATATATATATATATATATATATATATATATATATATATATATATATATAAACAAAATAAACAAAGGAAAATACCGATCGCTGAGGAGATTTACCCTAAAGTTATTTACAAAACATGTAATAATGTCATATTAAAAGGTTTTCATATTTAATTCCAGTGTTGAAGGTTTTAGAAGATATTCGAGATATCGCGAGGACGCATTGTGACTAGTAGAAGTGTTCCGTAACTGAGTCGTGGCACTCAAGGAACAAATAGGGAAGATGCAAGGAACGTGGTTCCTAGACGATATTTTGATATTTACAGAAACGATCAATCATCACTGCGAAGTTTTAAATGAAGTGCTGGACAAAATGGGAAAGGCGGGTCTTAGACTAAACCCTGAAAAGTGCCATATCCTTAATGAGGAAGTCAAAATTTTAGGTCACATAATCAACAAAGATGGAATACAGACGGATCCATCAATGCTAGACGCGATTAAATCATTTGAAAAGCAAAAATGTGTTAAGAATCTGAGAAGCTTCCGAGGAATATGCAATTACTACAGAAGATTTATAAAGAAATACGCAAAAAAGGCAAGAGTTTTAGAAGACCTATGCGGGTTAAACAACAAAAAATTAATTTGGACTGAAAGATGCAACATCGCATTCGAAAATATGAAAAATGCTTTAATGTCCTCATCTATTCTAGGGTTTCCAGATTTCGAAAGAGAATTCATTCTAAATACTGATGCGAGTTTTGACATGATTGGAGCAGCATTATCACAGGAAGACGACAACGGGCGCGAAAAGGTTATAGCATATGGTTCTCATGCAATGATCAATCATGAAAAGGGATATTGCATAACAAGGAAAAGAGTTGCTGGAAATCTATTATTTTTGCCAACATTTCAATCATTATTTATATGGAAAACTATTCATTTTGAGAACGGACCATAAAGCTATCACGTTTATGTTATCCACAAAGAAACCAATAACAACGCAATGTCAGACATGGATTAACTACCTCAGTAGTCTGGATATTAAGATAGAGTATAGAAAAGGTACGGATCATACAAATGCAGATATGTTGTCAAGGAGTACATGTGGAACATGCACACAATGTTTATTGGAACACGAAAGTGGAAAGAATGAAAACCCGAAGAATAAACACGATGGAAAAAGCTGAAGATTATAAGTGGCAAAAAGATAATGCAGAAATAGAACAAATAAAAAAGGAAATAGCACAGGGTTCAAGTTGGAAATTTATACTGGTCTCTCTGACTCCTGTAGCTAAACATGATGAGGAAACGGTGAAGGAAACAATACTACAAAATGGATTCTTAGATTTGGAGCACCAAAGGAAATTCACACAGATTGTGGAAAAGTATCTGAATCTAAGTCGATGAAAGATTTTACAAAATCAATGGGGAATTACACTATGCTTTTCAAGACCACACCAGTGGTATGATACCACCATAAATACCACCACAATAGGAGACATTTAAATGCATCATTAAAAGAAAAAAGTAGAACATATTGGACAGAGATCATACCAGAGATTGAATTTACTATGAATGCAACATTTCAGAAATCAATTGGGCGAAGTCCCGCAGAAGTAATATTTGGAAGAAAATTAGCTCGAGAACAATTTCATAGTAAAGCGGCAATTTCACAAAAAGAAGAAACACGAGAAACAACGCAAACAAAAAGATTATTCAATATTGGAGATAAAGTACTGGTAAAAGTAGAATCAAGAACGAAAAACAAGGAAAGATACGAAGGGTCATACAGAATAATGCAGAAGATCCATGATCGCCGATATCTGCTACAAGACCAAAATGGGAAAATGCTTCAAAGAAATGTTGAAAAGATGAAGAAATTTCTTAAAGAAGGGGTAATGTGAGGTGTTTTCAGCTGAGAATTAAATATTTCAATGATTTATTAACCCTTTCCAGCCCAGTGATTCCAAATGGAATCATTAGTTAAAAACTCAGTTTTTTTCTCTCTACTACCAAAACGGTTGGCAGTAACTAGTGAGAACTATAGTAAGATATGTTTTTAACAGTTGGCACAAGGGGGCAACAAAAAAAATGAAGTAAAATATTTTTATGATAAAATAAGTAGTTTTGGTACCTACTTACTGCATATATTTTTTTTTGTTTTGAAAAAATTTGGGCTGGAAAGGGTTAAGATAATTTTAAATGATAAATAATTGACTATTAAAATAACTTTTAAAATAATTTTTAAATTGAATTTTTTAAACTGAAATTTTTAAATTGAAAAATTAAACAAGCTTTTCATTAGTAAATCATTTTTAAATAAATATATTCTAAATATCGAAATTTTAATAAATGGTTTTGAAAATATTTTATTCAACGCTGGAAGTTTGTTTGAAAATTATACAATATTTCATTAAATAAATACTTGGAGTTATGACGTTAACTTTTGAACCGGATTTTAAAAATAATTTAGAAGATGTGCTAACAGCTTCTAATAGTATATAAACGTAAAATGTCCATAAAAACTATTTAATTAGTAAAATGTTCTTGCCGATATCAATTATATAACTTCATTTTAAATTTATGTCGTACCCATAACAAGGTCAGCCCTGCCCATAACACATTTTTCTATGCCTTAAATTTGTAAAGCTTACATTATTCATATTCTATAGTATTGGGTTACGCAATGTGTATATAAAAGAATTAAACATTTAATTTTTGACATAAATCTTGATGTAAGATAAATACGAATAAAATTATTTCAATTGTTTACAAGCTAATATTTTTTTTATAAAAAGTCTAAGTATTTTTTCACGTTAAAAGAAGCCTAAAAATAAATTTTCAATGTAAAAAAAAATATTATTTTTAGATAAAAAACATTAAAATTTTTTTTTAATTGAAAAATCTCAGGTAATTTTTAAAAAGCTTAAAATTTTCAATGAAAAAACTCGCTAAAAATGTATTTTTTTGTCCGTATAGATATCGATGCTTTTTTGATATATTTACTAATTCATAGTCAAGCTTTCTAATAAATACAATGTCAATTAAAAAGAAATCAGTAGTGAAAATTGAAAAAAGTTTTTATATTAACTTA
>CAUHTR010007713.1:0-74185 GCA_959609185.1 Schmidtea polychroa
ACAATATACGGACGGGAGTGAAACTGTCCAATCATATCCTATGCTTATATTACAATATATAATATTTTGATTGAAAAAGGGTAATATAATTAATATTATCTTTTATGATAATTGTTGTAGTAGATTGTTGTATTTTTATCGTTAAACACAACCAATTCACCAAAACATCACATTCAACTACAGAACTCAATCAAACTATTGGACAAAGACACAATAATCACACCCCTAATACAAAAAACGATACAGCGATTGCCTTAAATAAAACAGAAACATAAAAAAACACACGCACAAACAATACTGATTGTACAGTTTTTATTGATTTCGTTGTAAATATGGAGCAAATCGTAATTTTTTTTGTTTTATCCAGGTTGTATATATCAAAAAAACAAAACAAAATACATATAAAAACATACAAAAAAACATACAAAACATACAAAGAAAATAAAATAAATCTTATTGATTCATGTTAACCTCCGGTTTTAAAGGGGGAAGTTATGTAGTAGATTGTTGTATTTTTGTCGTTATGTTTATTTTCAGCAATAACTCGAAGAATAACTCGAAGAACGATTTTATTTTATATGCCGCAATTTTTAACAATGGAAACTTTTTTTTGTCAACTAAGTTCCAAAATTGTTCATCTTTTACATATGATTTCAGCACAATATCATTTTTAAGATCCAAAATCTCAAGTTCCAGATGCTCTGCCCTTTTTTCAATAAGTATTCCAATTGATGTCGCTAATGCTGTTACATTTTCCTGGCTAGTAAATGGATTTACAAGAAAGATAACTATTGGTTCTATAATAGCAAACTGTTCAAATATTTTTTCAAACTGTTCTTTCAGTGTTTCAAGATGAATAATAAATGATGACGGGTCAAAATTTCCATCACATACTAGTTTATGCATATTTTGGAAATGCACGATGGATTTAATTTTCAAATGAGATATCCATAAATGCAGCTTCGATTTAAATGAATTGATAGATCCTATCATTGTAGCAACGTGTTTTTCTTTTCCCTGCAGTTCCAAGTTTAAAGCGTTCAATTTTTTCATGATATCTGTGAGGAATCACAAATCCATTAACCAGGAAAGATCGTGCAATTCATTTTTAGATTCGAGGAATTTTTTTATTTCATCTATCAAGCTTAAAAATCTTGTATGTACTTTTTTTAGCATTATTTACTTTTTTTCTGGTAGCACACATAAAACAGCTGCCGGGCACCATGGCTCACGCGGGCACAGGGTTGGCGACCACTGTACTAGATCTTATCACAAAATTCTTAATAATTTAGAATCTTAGATGATTCATATTAACTTCAATGATCAGTATTTTTTTATTTACTGGATTATTAATGACTAAAATTTAAAGTTCATTCTTGTCCATTAATTTCATTTTTATGATATTTATTTATTATGTTTTGAATAATTAAAATTTTTACATAGTTATTGGGGCCTTGAGTTCAATTAATTTTTATCCATTTATTTCAAGTGAAAAGGATTTTCTTTTAAAGATCTATTTGTTAGTACATAGTTGTTGGTTGTAAGTATTTATTATCTGGTTGACTTTTTATATTTTTACAAGATAGTGTGTGTTGAAGAATATTTTGTATTTAATTGTTATTATTTTTATGTGTTGCTAGTTGGTTATAAGTAATTGGTATCTAGTTGTAAGTACTTGGTAGCAGGTATCTGGTTGTTAGTATCTAGTTCTAGGCAATCTGGTTGAAAAATACGTGTTCGTAAGTTACTGGTTGATGATACCAAGTTGTTGGTATCTTGTACTTGATAGTTGTTACAGTGTTGTTAACTTATTGTTGTTATATAGTTGTAGCTTGATATTTATTAATTTCTCGGTGGGATTTGCTGTTTTTGTTGGTATCTGATTGTTGAATTATTATTAATATTACTATTACTATTATTATTATTATTATTATTATTATTATTATTATTATTATTATTATTATTATTATTATTATTGTTAGACGCAATTAAATTCAAATCTTCTTCAAGCATTTATTTTTATAACAACTTAAAAATTGTGCCGTTTACTAGCGTATTTAAACACCGAGGCGTGATAATTATTAATATTAATGTAATTACTGGTCATAAATTTAATTGATTTAATTTAATATAATTTAATATAATATGATATAATTTAATATAGAATTTAAATATAAAAATTTAACAGAAATAATTATTTCTACTAGTTATGTAAAGTTTTGTTTGAATAATATTCGTTTTAGCGTGTTTTTGAAAAATATATTTTATTGAATTATTATTGATTTATTTTATGAATTTAGAAGTTGAGGACATCATAACTGGCGACCACGCCAAGGAAATCAATGCGATAGGAAAAAAGAAAGGAACTAAGAATATGTTAGATTCCTTGTCAAAACAAGCACGTGAGATGCTAAATTTTAATGTCAGAAAGTTTGACGGAAAAGTTGGATCTGAAGCCGAACTTTGGCTAAAGGATATTATGGAATGGCTGAGAATAGAAGATCAAAGTCTAGTAGACGCATTGGATCTTTTGTTGACAGATGCGGCATCGATGTTATGGGAAGCGGCGAAAATAGCGAAGATGACCGATGAAATGGCAAAAGAGTGGTTTATAGAAACTTTTACAGTAAGGAAAACCATTACTAACAAGATTGTGGAACTAGCTCAAATTCAGCAAGAGAGAGATGAAAGATTCCAAGTCTTCGAAATACGAGTAAGAAGTTTAGTTAAAAGTGTATTTAGCTCTGGAATGTCTGATGAACAGATTGTTCGAGACATTATCTCAAACAGAGCGAAAGACGATAGAGTAAAAGAAATATTCTTATCAGGGAAAGTGACAAGTTTTGAAGATGCCAGGGATATGGCAAAAATTCAGAAGATCGAGATGACGAATGACAATAAATTCAATATTGATGCCATAAGAAGAGACTCCTACGCATCAGTGATGAAAAATGGTAAATTCGAGGGTAGACGAGACCAAAGAACAATTGTGAAGACAACTGCACATCAACGCGACGAACACCGAGAGATTAATCATGAGAGGAATAGACCTGGTAATGGTCGGTTTGTACCAATTGTAAATGAAGACAAGAATGAAAATGAGCGGTATAGAGGACGATATGAGACAGGAGAACCAGAGAGAAGAATACCTACAGTATCGCTTAAAGATATTGCAAGAAGGTTATTTAATGACAGCAAAGGAAGAGATTCGCCTCATCCAGTGAAACTGACACCAGGTCAGTGTTTTTGTTGTGGAGAAAAAGGGCACCGGCGTTTTGAATGTCCTATGAAAGACAAATGTCTAATCTGTGGAAAAGAAGGTCATGGATTCAGAGATTGTTTTTTGCTTAAAAATAGAAATGGATATCAGAAGAGAGTGGCATGTATTTACGAAGAAGATCACGAAAGAAATAATGGTGATTTTACAGAAGATTTATACAGTAATTACGAAGAAACGATAAAAAAATCAATGGATAAACCAAAAAACAAGGACGATCCTATTGCTTTCATTTCGTCAGTGGGGTCGACACAATAATCAGTAGAAAGAAGCGAAATGAAGACATGATGCAGAAGATGTATGAGACGACAGACAGAAGAAAGTGGAGTAAGATTGTAATAAACATGACGGCGATTGACATGCTTTGGGACTTTGGAGCGTCAGTATCAGTTATGAGTGAAAAAAGTTGGACAAAGATCGGGAAACCGAGGTTGAAGCAGAGCACAATTTCTCTTTGTGGAGTATTTTCGACGGGAATGGAAAGACCGTTAGGAGCAATGACGATAGAAGCTGATTGGAATGGGAAAAAAAGAATTATTAATGTTATAGTTGTCAAAGATATACGTCCAGATTTCATTGGGGGTGTAGATACAATGGAGAGATTTGGTATTCAACTGGTAGAGGTAGACAATATTGAAGCGTCACAAGTAGGGAGGACATATGTGGACTCACAACGAGAAGAGAAAGCATTATTAATGCTTGGAGACAGGAAGAATGAACAGTTAGACATATTGCTACGGAAGTTCAAAGGTATTTTTATGGCTTCAACTTTGATCTCGGGTTTACGAAAGTTGTTCAGCATGAAATGAATATAGTAGGTGGGCCTGTAATGTTACAGCCAAGAAGACAACCAATGCATTTAGAACAAAAGCTTGACGAACTTGTCACAAACTTATTAGAAGCGAGAGTTATTAGAAAATGCAAAAGTGCATGGAACGCGCCACTAGTGATTGTGGCTAAGAAAGATGGATCAATAAGGATGTGTGTCGACTATAGAGGGTTGAATGCGATCACTGAAAAGATATCTTTTCCAATGCCAGATACACGATTTCTACTGGATTGTCTGGCAGATTCAAAATATTTCACATCAATCGATCTAGGTCAAGCATATTATCAAGTTGGAATGGCGAAGGAAATTCAAGAGGTCACGGCTTTCAGTACAAGGCAAGGACAGTTTTGTTTTAACCGACTTCCTTTTGGACTAGCAACAGCCCCTGCGACGTTTCAAAGAATGATGCACTCAATGTTAGATGGAATATTATTTAAGGGTGTTGTTGTCTACCTCGACGACATTCTTGTCTATGGAAAAGACATAGAGGAACACAATAACCGATTAGAGGAAGTATTCAGAAGAATTCAACTAGCGGGGTTGAGAATTAACCCAGAAAAATGTAATCTGTATAAAGAAGAATTGACATTCCTAGGGCACACTGTAAGTGCAAGTGGGATAAAAACGAACGACAAGAAGATTAAAGAGATTCAAGATGCAGAAATACCAGTATGCGCCAAACAATTAAGATCCTTTTTAGGTATGACCAATTACTATAGGAAGTTTATAAAAGACTATGCGAAAATTGCGGAACCTCTACATGCAGCTACGTCCGGCTGTGAGAAAAAGATTAATTGGTCAGAAGATTGCAACAATAGTTTTGAATTACTTAAAACAAAGTTGTGTGAAGCTCCAATTCTAGATTACCCAAGAATGGATAGAAACTTTATTCTGGATACAGACGCTAGTTTTGGGGCCATCGGAGCAGTTTTATGTCAAGCTAAAGATGGTACTGAAGTAGTAATTGCATATGGGTCGAGACACTTGACCGCACATGAAAAAGGTTATTGTGTGACTAGGAAGGAGTTACTTGCTATACACGAATATGTAATGTATTTTAAACAATATCTATACGGAAAGTCATTTGTAGTACGAACGGATCACAAGGCGTTGGTTTTCATGAGATAGACAAAAAAACCGATAAGCCCGCAATTTCAAACCTGGCTAGCCAACCTTTCCGGATATGATTTCGATCTTCAATATAGGAAAGGAGAGGAACATGGAAATGCGGACGGAATATCAAGGATTAAAGGGATGCTATGTGCACAATGCCAGACTAGACATGAAGACGCAAAAGAAGAAAAAGCCAGAGTAAGACATATCAGCTCATTACAGAAGACTGAGTCGATGACTAAACTCTTAGAAAAGCAACAAGATGATGTAGATTTCATTCACATGACAAGAGTGTTACAGGGAGAAGAGAAAAAAGATGACTTGAATAAAAAGAAATTTCCTTTCAATTTGCATAACAACATAAAATTAGAAGATGGGTTTTTATTATTAGAGAAGAATGGTAAAGATGTCATCCTGGTGCCGATAGACTACTCAAATACGTTAGTTAAAGGAATACATACTGAAATGTGTCACATTGGAGTAAAGAAATTAATTAGCTATATGAGCAACATATTTTTTTGGCCAAACATGCAAGAAACTATACAAAACTGTTTGAGAGTATGTGAGATATGCTGCAGAAGGAAAATAGTGCAGGAGAAGACAAAGGAACGATTGTTGCCGATAATAAGTTCAGAATTTTTAGAACAGTTGGTCATTGATATAGCACACATGAAGAATGGTGGAGTGTACAAGTATATGCTAGTTATCATTGATCGTTTTAGCAAAATGGTCAGTCTGACCGCACTGGAGAGACAAGACGAGAGATCGATTTTCAAAGCCATATTGGAGAAGTGGATGTACCGTTTCGGAAAACCGCGAAATTGTCTGTCAGACAGAGGGAAGAACTTCGATAGTGGTTTTATGAAAACAAATCTAGGAAGACTGGGTATTACGCAACAGTTCAGTTCACTATATCAGCATCAATCTAACGGTTTAGTTGAGAGAACAATACGGACAGTCAGAGACTTGCTGGCGACATCATTAGCAGGTGGACTAGGAGAGCGAAATTGGGCGGAGTTACTTCCTCGAGTAGAATTTTGTATCAACGTGACACAACAGAGCGCGACGGGATTTTCTCCATTTGAAATTGTTTTTGGGAGGAAGATTAACCTTCATTCAACATTGCCTCAGACGACATTGGATATTGTTGAGATACATAGATTGGTAAGAGAGAACAGTGAGAAAGCAGCTAAACGAATGAAAGAGATGGAAACAGAGAAGAGAACGAATCGATGTTTCACGGTGGGGGAGAAAGTATTAGTTCGAAAAGAACCACAAAATCGCGACAAAGATGGACTACAGTATGAAGGTCCGTTTGTCATATCAAAGTTTTTGTCAGAACACCAGGTGGAATTGAGTGACGGGACGACAAAGAAACTCAGACGAATTGAATGGCTTAAGAGATGGGCAGTTCCTTAAAGAAGGGGAGAGTTATGTAAAGTTTTGTTTGAATAATATTCGTTTTAGCGTGTTTTTGAAAAATATATTTTATTGAATTATTATTGATTTATTTTATGAATTTAGAAGTTGAGGACATCATAACTCTACTAACTGATCTCACTTCTATCATTTAACCATAATAATTTTATATAGGAGTTTACTAACTCCTTACAGATCCAATGAAATTAACTTGTCCTTTTAAGTTTAGATGCTGTCAAGATTATAAGATGAATGAAATTGTTCATATTTTAATGTCAGAATTAAGAAGAGCTTATTATAAGCAAATACTTGATGAATAAATTTTATATCTTCACTTTTGTTCTTTTTATATGTCTAGTTAATTTATATGTGTTTAAGTATTTGTTCTTTTTGTGTGTTGTCTAGTATTTGGTTGAAATATTATTATTATTATTATTACTATTATTATTATTAATATTACTATTATTCCATTAAAATTTTCTATTTAAATTTGACTTAAAATAATATTTCATAAATATTTCCATTTAAAATTACATTTCTCAAAATAAAATTTGAGCTTATTCAATCTTTTATTAATAAATTTAAAAATCTTACTTTTATTAACTTAATACTTATATTTACTTTTATTTTTAAATTTTTACTTTAATTTATTTATTTAACTTTAATTTAAAATTTTGCGGCAGGGGACTACAAACTACTTACTCGGGTTCCACCTAATAATAATAATAATAATAATAATAATAATAAAAAAATGATATTAATAAGTTATTTTTCAAAGAGATGCACTAAATTCCCCTCCAGAATGAGCGTAAATAAAGCAATTGACCTCCAACTGAACCGAAAACGAGAGACATTGTGGATCTAGCAAGCATATCATTGCGCAATCAACAATTGATTGGACTGGAAATATTCCGACATTTCCTAGGCTATCATAGGCTGGCTGACTCCCGAAATATTGGACTGAAATATTTTATTTTTATAAAACGTTTCAAGATAATCCTACAAATCATTGACTTTGTTTTAATGAACGGGTAGCCATACACCTCTAGTTCACAAATGTTGATAGCTTCCGCTGCGAATGGCTTGGATATAGCGAGAGTTCTCGCATACTAAAATAAAAAATAATTTTATGTTTAAAATACAATTTACTAATCTCTTGAAATTCAGAGTCGTAATAAATTCACCCGGTGGCGGAGGCCCTGCGTAATATGAAATATTAACAAAATCCTTGGCATTATTAGAGAGGGACGTTGAGTATTTATAGCTAACATAGAACGAAAGCAGGCTTGTTCTGTATGCTAAGTGAATCAGTAAGATTTTGACAACATTGCAGTCAAATCAACTCACTACAGCAATCAGTTCGACTGTAAATGACAACCTTTGTAACAATGGATAACGAATCGAGAATGACAAGCCACCATTTTGTGGAATCTTTTTCTGTGCTATGATAGCAATATCCTGAAATATTTATAAACTTGGTTATAAATATGGAATTTCTACCGCTGTTAGAATCCCCATCATGATTCCCGTCTACCGCCTTATTACTTGCCCAATTAATATGATAAGAAAGAATGCTAGCCGCAAAGGTCGGTCGGCCTCTTGATAGAAGGATATCTATTCAAAATAAAATTAACTGAAGGTTTCAATGCAAAATATTTTGTAACCTTGAGTTGCGAATAATGGGAGAATAATGACTAAAAATAAACCTTTCCCTTCAAAATATTTTTCATCCTTTAAAATACCTTTCCAGTAATGGGAGCCATTTATACAAAAGCCTCACCAATGAGAACAAATAGAAACAGTTACACTTGGAAACAAAAGAAACATTGGGAAAAGTTTTAAACGTGAATATCGACATTGATATGAGAAGAGAGACATTAATAAGAACAAAATGATTTCTTTATGATATGTATTTAATAAAAATAAGTAATCTAAACGGAGAGACCAGCAATAGGCATGAGAAACTGGAAAATGTATTCAATTTTCTAGGCTAGCTTTCCTTTTTATTTTCATTTTATTATGCAGATTTAACAATAGATTTATCAAATAAAACAATGCAAAGAATATTATAAATAATTTATCCATTAAAACAAAAATAACTTTTACATTCAACTACGAATATATAATATAATTGTTCATTACTGTAAATATAAAGAAACAATATTATTCACTCTTTAAAATATTTGCAATGAAATAAATATGTAAAATTTCTTTTATCCTCTTTGCCATAGATCCGATAGAAACACTTACACCGGGAAACAAACGAAACATTTCCATTTCTAAGGACATGGCGGCAGGTTTTAGACATGAATTTCCAATTAGAGATGAAGGTCAGAGATATTTACAAGATACAAACGATTTCTTTATGATTTGTATTATATAAAAATAAGTAATCCAATGTGAAAGACCAACAAATGGCCTCTCTAGCATGAAATAATAATAAATATATTCAAGTATTTTTATCAACTCACCAATTTACCACCAGGAATTCTCGAAGAATACTCGGATCTATTAGACCCACATGGTAAACTACCATATTCAACGTTGAAAGTCGCGATCATCAACGAATCAGGGGCTGCTAACAAAATATTGCAGAAACAAAAACTTGGTGACCGAAAACATAGTCAACTGCTCAGGGAACTCAAGCGCAATTACAAAATATAATCGAACCAAAATGAAACCCACAAACTAGCCAAATCCTGAGATTTCAGTTTATAAATTGCATGCCAGTTCACGTCCAACACTTATTAATATCAAATCAAGCAGATATTGATGAACTGGCCAACATAGCAAACTTACATGTGGGTATTAACCATCAAGCCATATCACATGTGGAAAAACGACAACCAGCCGAAATCCAGTATCAACAGGCAATATAAAATCTCCAAAATCAAATCAATGCCATAAAATCAAGTAACAAATCAAGCCAATAGGCAATTTCTACAGAAGATTTGGAAAAGATTCCAGAAAATGCCAAAACACATGTCGTTCAAACGAGTCATCAAGGTCGTTAAAAGGTCAAGGACCTCTTTGATGTCGACGACAGAATTCCGGGATATCGTTCATCAGTGAATAAAAATCCAAGCCATATTCACTGTGCCAAAGAAACAAAACACATAAATTTCTCGTCGATTCGGGAGCGGATGTCAGAGTCATTCCAACAAATGCATTCAATCATGATTATAATACATTTTATTTCAATAAAAACCTGATCCGAAGAGACAGGTTAGACCTTTTAACGGGACGAGCTTCGGTCATCGGCCAAAACTAGGCCATCTTATTTGTATTTTCCATTATCTTAGTCCTGGATTGGTTTAAGAATCAGATCTTTTTTATATATAATAGATTTTTGGGATTTGTTGTTTTTGTTATATCATAGTTTTGTCGTAGAATTTGTGGTCAGAGTAGTCTAAACTTTGGTATTGGATTACTGATTTTAGACTTACTAACAAAACACAGAACCATCACAAGGCATATTACAATGCCATCACAAGGCATACTAAAAATCTCATAACTAGAATAATTTCAGGTAGTTTCGATGTCCAGATATCGTCCACACATGATTGGATAGATAGGGTCATCAGTTCAGTTAGGCACATCATTTAGTAATTTCAGTAAGTAGTTTAGATATTGATATCATATAGATCAATTGGTAGGATGCTTTCTTTAGGCAAATAGTTTCATCAACTGATTATTTATCGTATTTATTTGAGTAAGGATACTTTTAGTACATCATTTTGAGGGTTGGCTATATTGTAATGCTAAAGCCAATTATAATAAAGCGAATCGCCCGATAGGCCAATGAGCTGCGTTTAAAAATTTTTCTTAAATTTTTCAGAGATCATTTAAAAATCTCAGTGATGTGCCAATCAAACTTGTTTCAGCCAACAACTGCAACATTAAAAAGTATGGTTCAAAGACGTCACATTTGAGAATTGCAAACATAGAACTGAACTTCGCTATGGCAGATATAACTCGCTTAATTCTTGTAGCAGAATTTCTAGCAAGCAATAAAGTTGTAATTGACTGTAGAAATGCTAAGATTTGCATCGCACGTGAAACGAGAGAGACTGGAGAACCGACTGCCCATCATAAAATCAATTTTGTTCTTGCTTTAAAAATCTTGCTTTAGGAAAAATTTTCTATGTGTAATAAACAATAAATAAAGGATATTCTCATCCTCTTTTAATAATCGAAAATTATATATCTAAAATCGACTTTAAAACCATGGGCCTGCAAGGATAAAGACTTAT
This sequence comes from Schmidtea polychroa, assembly GCA_959609185.1. NCBI lineage: Eukaryota > Metazoa > Platyhelminthes > Tricladida > Dugesiidae > Schmidtea > Schmidtea polychroa. Next base: position 10,892 of record CAUHTR010007713.1, read on the forward strand.
TTCTATAGTGAATCATATAGGTCACGAACACGTCATATTTTTGGGGTAGAAAAAAATGTTCTCTGTGTAATGGGCGATAGATTAATTGCATTTATATTGCATTTGATTTGCGTTCATGTTGCAATGTCTACAATATCAGCAAAAGATCTAGTAGAGTGAATTTCTATGTTATTTTACCAAGCAATAGTTGTCTGCTTATTCACCAAAAAAATCAAGCTAACAAATTCATGGTCGATCTTTTAATGGTAACTGGGAAGTTGTTCTGCTGGATTTCACATTTTTGTATAATCCTTTTCCATTCTATAGTAAAGCCAAAAATACATACAAAAAATTTCATGTACAAAAAGAAGGAGCCACCTTCAAAATATAAAAATATTGTAATCGATAATGAATCTTTCTGCTAATGACATCATATTATACGCTGATAGTTATTTTGTACACATTGTATGTTATTATTTACCATTTCATGTATCGTTCGAAGATTTGAATATAGTAAAAAGATTTGGATATATTATGGATACCATAACCTATATATTTGAAAGATGGCAATCTGAAGTACTATATCAAATTAAAAGTAATCTCTTCTTTTTTTAGGATAACGTATATATCAGACATTGATCAGTTACAAGTTTATTTAATTCAAAATCGTTCGTATATTTTTCTTAATATTGATCTTTTTAAAATTTGAATTGAAACCTGATATTAGTATTGTCAAATTTGATGGGAATTTCACGCGTAATTGTTGGGGATTCCAGAGCTTCTTTATCGAAATCAATATAGGTTGAAAAGTACAAACATGATTAAGTTGTACAAATCACTACAGAAAATCCCATGTATTTACCGGTTTCAACCTCGCGTATAAACAATATAGAAATAAATATACACGACGATTTAGGTAAATTAATCGAATTTGCAAAAGATTCAAAACTCATTTGACATTACATTTTTGTAAAGTAGATGGCTAATTCAGATATTATTTCAATGTATAGTGGTAGTCAATCCGGTGGTAAATTACCATATTTTATTGGTAGACAGTATGGATCCGGTTGGTTGCGGACAATTGATGGATTTACACTCCCGATTCTTAAGCGTATAGGCATTTTTGGTATATTAATATTATATTACCATCTCTGAAAATAAATGCTTTATCCGAATTAGGAAATGTTTTACCGGGCGTTGCGAGTATGTTTCAAAATGATACAAAACCAACACCAGCACCATCACATGCTCCAAAACGTAAAAAACATTGGTCATCGCATATGTACAAACGAATGAAAGGACATGGAACTTTATTTGAAAAATGATTTGCGGTAAATCAGAATTGTGTATATTTCATCGATCATCGCCCCAGGCTGTAATTGAATTTGGAGCATTTGAAGAATTATTTCCAATAAATTCCATTACTGACAATAGAAATGATGTTGAAATTGATATTAATATTTTCCAAACTGAATATTTGGATTTGAACGATACTTTATTAACTGTTCAGATCAAGGTTGTAAACAAATATAAAAAGGATGATGCAGATGCTACGATACCGAACAATTTCTTATTTCACACACTTTTTAAAGATGGCAGCTTTTGGATTTAATAATATTAAGATTGAGAGCGGTAACAATACATATATTCACAAAGCAATAACTATTATTAATTATAATTCCGATACTAAAAATTCATGTCTTACTCCTATGGGTTATGTAGCAACAGATAATGGAAGGGAAAAGTGGATTAAAGACTCAAAGGTTTTTACAATATGCTCAACTCGACTTAATGGAGTTAATGTACACATCAGGTTGAAAAATCTTATTTTGCATTATCACTAATTAGTAATGCTAGTCTACCAATATGTCAAGTAGTTGATGCGAAATTATTGGTAAGAAGAGTTCATGTAGATCCGTCAGTATTAACTGGTCATCAAATGGGTCTTAATTCTAAACATGCAATTTATACATTGAAAACAAAATAAATTGTACAATTTGCCTATTGCCAAAGGCACTTCTTCATTCTATAAGAAATAAATATTTGGTGATAGAGGAATGCCTAATTTTATCCTGATTTCAAAGTGAAACTCAATATAATGGTTCGTACACTGCTTCAAGTTCAATATTCAAAAACTTTGGTGTAAGATCATTGACTTCATCCCAAAATAATAATTATAGAGATTTTGATAATGATAATTACTGTGCCACTTATATGCAGAGTATAGTGAGAAATATGGGTTATTTGGAAAAAAATTTGAATTTTTTATAACTCTTGAAGAATTCAAATCCAAATACCAATTCTTCACATTTGTCTTGACCCCCGACTTTGATATAAATCAGATTCAAAGTTAATGGGTGTGATGATACGATAGTGACGGGAAGAAAATCACATAGACGGTATAAAGATTGCCAATTTCGATCATACAGCGTAAGTTGGGGGATTCATAAAATTTTATTTAAACATTTATTTGCCTAAGTGTAATCAGGTACCATACATTCTAATCGAATTTCATCATTTAGGTGAACGAATTGCAGAAAATTTCTGAATCAGACTAAAGGCCACATTGGAGATGGAGGTACAACGCACATGGGCGGAGAAACTGAATACAGTTGCCGTGAAATATAGGTTAGGTGGTTGCATCAGAAGTAATTGAAGAGGGCCAGGCAACGCGCATTGGTGTAAGGATCCAGGCGCTGAAATATCGGATTAGGTAATTGGAAGCGGGTGGCAACCAACGATACATCGATGAACATGCCGTCACGTGACTGACAACGACACCGCCTCTGGAACTTTTGAAAAGGAAACGAATAAGAAACAACCACAAAGACGCAAACTTTTCAATCAGCAGTCAGAAAGAATTGAATACAAGAGTTGTGGCAACGAAGCTCACTTGCCCAATCATTCTCAGCGACGTTGCTCATCACCAAAATATTTATTAAAGTACGTAAAATAGCAATGATATCAAGAAAGTAAAATCTTTTGGCGTTTCGAGGTCAACACTAACAATGCCATTGCAATTACTATTTTTCAAAGTTAAAAGATTGCATTATCTCCATTTCGCATAATTCAACATAACTTCTATGTTCTATGATAGCCCACACTTTTGTTGTCATCTTCACAATCTAATTACACAAGCTACATACGGTAGCCTCAACTTACTTACATTTGCATTATGAGATTTGATGTCTTCCAACTCATATTTAACAATGAGATCTTTGTGTATTAAAGCAATATGATGAAATCTCCTTGAACTGATATTGTAATTGAATATGGTTACAACATAACTAGCACTATAATCATAATTCATTATTACAGCATTATTACATCCATTGTCAACATTTTATTTAAATAAAAAATACACAAAAGTGATTTCCATAAATATTCAAATGAACAAAACTGACAATTAAACAAAATCCATGTATTTTGATTTTATTTAACAATTATCATTTAAATATTTGAAATGCACCGGATATTAATTCATATTGATAAAATTAAACATTTGACCAAATTTATAATAATTGAAATTAAAAATTATTTTAACTAGACTGAGAAAAATTAGGAATTCGAATTAAAGGGAAATATTATTCTCGGAATGTCGTAGTTAATTACTATTCTTATAACATGTGCGTAATTCAATGTGAAATTTGTTAGTATTTCATAAAACAACTTAGAATAATTCTTCATATTAAATGTTTTCATAATAGTTAACATGTTATTATTCCTCTGAGGTTAAGTTGTTAACTAATTTATTACAATATTGATAACATCTAAATATCAGCTTTGTAGTGTACATCCAATCTAGTGACGTTTTAAAAGTTACACAAATTCTTATACCTATTACAAGTACTTGAACATGCTAAATTAATGAAGTTTTTAAACTTTGGCTCATGATCAAACTCAATAAAAAATAACTATCCTTATTTAACGATAAAGATTCATTAATCAGGAAACATTTCCGAAATAATTCCTTAGCTTACATTTTATTTTATTACATCCTTAAATAAATATAAAACTATTATTACAAAGTGCATCCAAATCAGCAAATAAAAACTATTAGTTACACAAATAGAGAAATATTTTATTTCCATAACTTTTATTGTAAACATCGTATCAACTTTAAAACTTTATTTAACTACATTTTACATTTTATTCTTTCAAGTCAGGCAAATCTAAAACATAAATTTATAATGTTCATGCATCTCTATTAAATCATACCTTCATCGTCTGAATCAACTTCATCTTCTGCAACTTCAGCATCTTTACCAGCGTCGTTAAAGTCACCCATTTGAGACATCATTTGACTGAAATCTCCACCTCCAAAATCCTCTTCATCGACATCTGAGTCATCTTCATCTTTCCATCTATTAAAATCGGTCTTCAACCAATGAGGTTTAGGACCAGATTTTTTAATTAGTGACGGCCAGTATCCACTTGTTGATTTCTTGATGAGTAGAACAATTTCACGATCGGTTGAAATTTGTTTGGAATCCTAATAAAAAAATTTAAATAAAATTAATAAATAAAGTAATTACTTCAGTGTGCACTTTGTTGTGAAATTCAAAATTCACTTCATAATGCTTAGGGGGAATCCCGGACATACCACTAAATGAGAATGATTCTTCTTTAAGATTCATCACTTTCTCCTTAATGTCTCCTATGCAAATTGTAATATACAAGTAGTCTTTTCTCTGAGCCCACAATACAGTAGGATGCATTCTTTAAACAATGGTCAATAAGATGAATTGAACAAAAGAACTTACATTTCAACATTATCGCCAGACATGCTTTTAATTTACCGAATGTTCTAAAATGACAGCTAATATTAAATGCAGTATAGTTTAAACAAGAAAATGTTTTTGGAATGTGTATTTTATGAAATTATTTAATTGTTATTAACTTTTTTTAATAAAAAACATCAATTATTCATAATTATAAAAATAAAGTTTTACGATTAAAATATTAGATTTCTTGAGATTATATTTTAGTTTAATGCTAAATTAATTAGTTAAATTTTTTGATTTTATGAAAACCAAATTAAACCTTCATAGTTTTTGCTTTTTGAGTGATTATAATATTTAAAGATTCCAGAATCTCTAGATTAGGTATGGTCTTAGGTATGTATTACCAAATTCGTAACAAAGGGTTCGCAGTTAGTAATCCCCTTATGCCATATCGGTCACCGCCACAGTCAGTCAAATTACGATTAAGGGATCTGGCGTCTGGGCCCACAAAGCTCCTTCAGCGGAGTTTCGGGTCCATCCGCCAAGGCATTTCTAAATGTTTGAAGTCAAATAGAGCAAGTTTTTCTATTTCTTTTATGTTTAGCAAGAAGTCTTTAGAATAGCCTTTTAGTACATAAACAAATAAGCAAATAAATATGCAAACAAATAAGCAAAATTAAATTATTATTATTGACTTAGCAGTAGTTAGAACAGAATTAATTTGAGTGTAAATAAATCGACTACGCTAATTTCCACTTCATTTAGTGAGTATTTTCTAGGTACGCTATTTTTAACTCTAGTATCATTTGCGTCCCTATGCCCTCTCATCCATGTTTTTACATAAGGTACCCAATCAAAAGCAGTTACAGGTTTGTCCAAAATTTTATGCTCACCAGGCACGAAATATTTGTCACCAACAATTTGTTCTCTCATTTGTCGCAATATCGTTCATTAAACTAAAGCCACGTTCAGCCTCTGCATTACTAACAGCAATAGCCTTATTTATTTCTTTTTATTATTTCTTTTGTCCTCTTAATTGATTCTGGAGGTTCACTATTCCTGTTGTAAATAAAATCTCGAAAATCTTTGTGGATTCTAATTCCACTAAATCAACGAATACATATACCGGTTCCTCAGCTGTCAATATTTCACACCGCAAATATACGATTAAAGTTGATAGTTTTGAAACTATTGTAGCTTCATCCAATATGATGCAAATTTTTGACTGATTTTCGATAATTTTATGCATTTGTTCAGAATTATGATGGACTATTTTTAGAGCACTGTATGAGAATGGAGACAAATTCCACAGTCAACACTATTTTTCACTTGCATATCAATTTTGTCAACTATATCAGACATGGGACGATTACGTTTAGCTAAACTGTATACACAATTAAACACACGGGCAGTTGCGTCTATTTGGTTTGAATTAAGTTTGTCAACAATAGTCTCAATTCTGTGGGCTTCTGTTGTTTTTAAAGTTTCAAATGATTTATTATGAGCGATTTATTTGTCACGCTGGTGCAATTTATTCGACAGAGAAGCTTGTTGAACATGTTTTTCTTCACCAGCAGCCTTGGCATGAGTTTGTACCCACTGTGATGCAAGATGACAACCAATCTCTTTGTTAGCACAATAGTCTCAATTCTGTGGGCTTCTGCTGTTTTTATAGTTTCAAATGATTTATTATGAACGATTGATTTGTCATGCTGGTGCAATTTATTCCACAGAGAAGCTTGTTGAACATGTTTTTCTTCACCAGCAGCCTTGACACGAACAAACATTACATCCTAACAAACCATTTGATATTTTTAACCAAGGATAAAGTTGACTAAAATATTTAAGTTGCTCTGTTTTCCAACAATTTGGGATGTCGATTCGGTAGCCATCTTCTACACAAATACTTTTATCCTCTAACACGCTAGCAGCTGAGACTGATTCTAATAAACGAAGACTTTCAACAAGCTTGCTTGTAGTTTCTTCACACTTTCCTGTTGTAGTTTCAGATTGCATGAAATCATTAGTATTAGTATCATTGGTAGATTTTTTGACTTGCTTGATTTTAATATTCAAATCGCTAAGAAAAAATTGGTTGCTACGCCTCATTTCCTGAAATTATTGATTTATTATAAAATAAAATTGAAACGTTTTAAAATGGTAATTTGTTGTATTAAATTTGTATTAAATTTGTATTTTAATAACGGGAAGTAAATAACAGAAAAAGCACACGTCGGAAGAAGCGGAATGGTTTCCGGTCAGTTATAAACAAAGCTTTTCTATAATAAAGATGAGAAAGTCTGGTAATCAACAAAATTCCTACTAGAACGACATCTAGCCTGTGACTTGTTGTTCTGAGTTTCAGTTTTTTGCTTAGAGCTGAACTTCGCTATATTTTTGCCGAAAGGCTAAACCTAAAAGTAATATTTATGCAATTTATATAAAAATTTGTAGAAACGGACATTTTTTTCAATTAAAAAAATTTGATTTTTTTTGAAATTAGTACTTGATTTTAGCCTAAAATATTTAGGCATATTTATTATTTTGAACTAACTGTTCGCACGAACCTGACCGAACTGGCTCCAAACCACCGCTGGGTATAATTTTGCAAATTTTATTTGGAAAAAAACAATTTGAAATGTTAAAATACATTATTTATGCATCAAAGGTTCTAGAATATTCGGTACCTAAATTTAAATAATGAATTTTTACACATTTTAAAAGTACTGATTTATAGTTAGTGCTAAAACGTAACAAATTTATTTTGGATAATTCTCTTGTTTCTAGTATGTGTTTTGGTAAGGGCATAACGACCGAAAGAATCTTAAAATGAATTCCTTTACCTGGATTATCTAACAACATTGGACATTTCTTGTTCCTACATTGGAGTATATTCAATTGATTCCCACAGGCTGAACAAATATCATTGCTGTTAATATAAAAGAAATATAAAATACTAATTTTTAGAATTAATAATATTTGATTTCAAGACTGTTCAAATCATGGTAGATCTGTGCTCGCCGGTCCCAGGAAGATCTAACTGGTGGGTTACAGGTAATCAAACATCTTACCCGTTCGTGCTGTTTCCAGCGTAACCCAGAATCCAAACGAATGCTTACTCCATTTGATACCCGATGAGTGATCATCGTTGGTACTGAGCCAAGAGGGTGAGTGCTCGAAAAAAGTGAGCGCACTACCCGCACTATAATTGTCGGGCACTCCTTGGGTTCACGGACTATCGATAGAAGATATGTGTCCGATTGACTCTGGTCCTTCATCTAAATTGTTTTCCGAAATATTCACTCGTTCTCTTATCATTCAGACACCAAACATACCAAGATTTACACTACTTCATCAAATCACTTATTCCGTGTGCATGTTTATTTACAATAACGTTTGCGTTCGGGATGTGTTTTGATTTTCTCGTTACTCCTGATCTTCTAATCTGAGTCTCTTCAGCTTTTCTCGAACGTTGCGTCCACTTCGTTTACGTTTCGATTTACTGGAAGGTGGGTAAATTTCGACCAGCTCCGTTGGCAGTGGTAGGATTTATGCGGTTACCGCCGCGTCGATGACCCGCTGGCTCAGTTGGGTCTCCAGTGCGCGTACTTGGATCTTTAGGGCACGGATTTCTGTCTGATCTTGGACAGCTTGAGACTGCAGTTGTTGGATTTGCGTCATCCGCTTTTTCATTTCAGTCGGGCTGAACCAGGTGCTTTCCAGCTCCCAACATCGCCCTTTAAACTTCGCGATCCTGGCCTGAAGACCTTTTACTTCTTGTTGGGCTTGCTCACGGTCCTTCCTCAGGTTTTCGAATAATTTGAACACTACAATTTATATATAGACACACACACATTCATACACATTCAGATAATAATCATCTATTCGATATCAAAAGTTCAATCTTATTCTATGTCACTGTACTTTTACCGGACAGTGAAGTCATAAAAATCGTTTGAGACGAATACATCAAACGATATTGTCTATTTGCTGGTAGTCAATCCAAAACCCCAATATCATAAAGAAGTCAACGAAATAAATACCATATTATTTTATTGATGGTAGTCCATCCAAAATCCAAATATCATAAAAAAAATAATGAAATAATGCAAACGGTAAAATCACATTGGGTCACTAGCAAAATTAAAAAAGACACAACGGAGAGTCATTATTGGGTTCATGGGCCAGGTTCCGAGGCCTTCCTCGTTTCTTTTGGGGGTTACTTCGATTTCGGCCTCCTCCACCTGTGTTGCCTCTGCTCGAAGTTGGGCTTTGATCATCCGAAGCGTGCCTTGAGCGACCTCGATCGCCACGATGGCTTGGTCTCGGGCCTCCACCAACCAATTGTTGTCTGGCTCTGTCTTCACCCATGCTGGGGCATCGGGTTCAGGCCCGCTTCTGATAACCGGACCGAAGTTGTCCAAATCACGACCTCGGTTCCACTTGTGGATCTTGTACCACACGTATCTGGTCCTGAGTCGGATAATTGCTTCATCATACTGATCTTCCTCATTGCAGCTACTGAGTTGAGACATTTCTACATTGTTAAAGTTATAATTCCGTTTGTTGTCAGATTAATAATAATTGAAACCCAATCTCAATTCCTACGAGTTTAAGTTAAATTAAAATCGAGTTTAATTGTCTAACTTTCTTTTCATTTTGCTAAATTTAAATTATGTTAATTTATGTTTGTTCTACTGAGGTTTCAGCAAAATTATAAGCTCAACAATTTAAAATTATAAATTTTGGTTATAAATAACTATTTTCAACAATTTACGAAATCAAACATAATTTTTCATGTTGACCTACTGGTAATGAAATTTCATGCATAAAACTATGGTATTCAGAAATTCAGAAGGAACACGGTAGGAAACCCCACCAGCAGCCGGCAAAATGGGCGGCTCGTTTTCGGTACCCCAATTTTGGAAATATCACTTATACTTGGATGAGATATTGTCTTCTTCAAATTCCACATTTATTCTTGGATTTTCATTAAAAGAAAAAATCTAGCAGGTGGAGGTTCTGATGGAAAACTTTCGTTTAGTTCGCACCAAACCTGGCTTTAGTTTTCAGGTGGTGCAAGTGACGCAAGTGGCTCATTGATCTCGCTTTCCGAAGATGCAGAAGATGTTGAATTTTCAATATCAGTTTCATACTCACTCGATGAATCCATTTTATATATCAATACAATATTTTCTTTAAATAACAAAAATTACACTCAGAAAACAGAAACAGAAAAATAAAATAGTTAAAAGTGCACACACACAGAAACAGAAAAATAAAATAGTTAAAAGTACACACATACACTCTCTTATACAAAAAAAACACGAAAAGTCCGAAGAACGAAGTTTCAAAAACGAATGCAGTCGCGCGTGTGGTTGTGGACAACTGATATTTTAGAAAATATGAAAAAATACGAACCTGGAGTTAAATGTGAAATTTACATTTATAAAAAAATTATTTTTCAAGGTAACAGATGAACCATCTTTGAGACAAGCAGTTATTGGCAAAATCAAAGCGTTTTGATGGGCAAACTGAACTGCACATTTTTCTTTATCAAAAATTTCTTTTAATTGTTTTGGGGGCGAAATCATTTTAGGGATGTAAATTAAAAAAAACAGCTCATTAGGACTCGAACTCGGGGGTAGATAAGTACAAGAGATCCAAAAAATACCCAAGAAGCACGTGTGGAACATAAATATCGTAAAATAATGTTCTCGGCTGAGATCAGATTTCTTATTCAAACGACAATATTTTTTCAATATGAGTTTGCGCACATGTGTGCGCGCTCGCCCAAAATGGTACACATTGGTTGCGCTCATATTTGAGCGCGCGCCCGGCAAGTGGTTAACCTCAAAATGCAAGACTTTGAGCATAATTTTTGTGAATTTTTATAAATAAAATTAAAAATTCAATAAGATGTCCTTCAGGTCCATACATGTAATTTTTACTTTTCAGAACATTATCTCAATATTACAGTTAAAAAGTATATTCAAGTATTTACAAATTCTTTAAATAGTTTTTTGTTTTATACCTTCAGTCAAATTTCTCTGCAAAAATTTCAAAATAATATTTTAAAGTTTCCAATTATGAGATTGAATCAAAGACAAAGATCGAATGATCAATCAATTTTTATGTACATTGTACAATTCAGTGCAAAGAACCTTCATATTAAATCAAGAATAACGGGAGATGAGATTACCAACTATATTAGAACGGGAAAAAGCAAATACAGAAAATTAAAAGATACAATAACAGCAAAACTAGTGAAGATTTCAGAAGGATGTGACAATCTGTCCATAATTTATGAAAAATGGAAAACGAAATAATTTAAAACAAATGAATTATGGTAATAGAAAAACAGATTTTTAAAAGCAGCAAGGAAATGTAATCTATAAGTATTTACAAGAGAAACAGATGGAGCCAAAACCAATATATAGTAAAGATGAGGTTCCCAGAATCTGAACTTGGTATCTTATATAAATAAATACGATGACACTGGTTAGTAAATTTTATTAAATATGACAAAGATGATTACCTGATAAAATACAAAATATTACTCTTTCAATATACTGTGTGTATAAGAGTGTGTGTGATTGATTTCTTAGTTCGAATTTATTCTTTTAACTATTCTTTTAATAGTCGATATCAACTATGAAATTATTTTTGAGCTAAGAATTTTTTAAGTGATTTGACAGAACATTTCGTCAGCATATATACCAAATTTGTGTTGTCCTTGATTTTAATTGATTGTCGTTTTATTTATTTAATTACAAAAAATCAATGATTATGAAATGTCTAGTGCTCAATTACTACTCAACTCTATTATTTGTTTACATAAAAAATGCACCCACTCACCTGCAATCAGTAAACCAATCACATCACCATGGAAACAACACAATAGACGGAAGCTCAACAACACCCACCAATCAATACACAACATCAAACAAACTGACCATGAAAAATATAAATCAGCAAAATATAATTATTTCAGCAGAAACAAGTGTAAATTTAAAGCATAAAAATGAGAAAAAACCACAGGGTAAAATACCAAGTGAAACTATTTTTTTAACAACTATTTTATATATTTTTTACTATTATAAAATATATAGCGTGTATTATTATATTTTGTGTGTATTAGTATTTTTTTTAATTAACTTACAAAATAAATATGAAAAAATAACTTATTGAACCAGGTGTGGTTGTGAATCCGGAAGCATTGCCACAAGTCTTTCCAACACACCCGGGATCGATCCCTGAATTGTTCGAATTTATTTCAGTCTTTGAGTCTTTTGGTGTTTCGATGTTTCGGTAATGCGTTTATATCACCACTGAAATCAACTTTGTAAGTAAGAAGTGATAACAAACGCTTTACAAAGAGTTTTCAAAAACGACCCGGATAAAAAAAACTGCTAAGAGAACACTGCTATAAAAAAATTAAAAAAACCAACAATAATATTTTTCTGAATTTTGTAATAACAATATTTCAAAAGCTCATAAAACGCAACATAAAATATCTAAAGTTCATAAAAAAAGTCGGTAGTGACCTACAACAAGAAAGGTCTAAACTTCCTGAAGTTCCATAATAATAACAAGATTAGATATTAGACTTGATGAAAATAACATCCCAAAACCTAATGAAGAACCAATAAATCGACTTGATGAAGTAGCTTTAAAAAATGATATTGCATACCATGATAAAGATATAGACAAAGAGCAGATATTGATTTAATTCATGATTTAAATGAAATAGAAGATCCAACATTCACAGAAAGATTCTCAAGATTTATAGCAAATCATCAATGAAAGCAAAGATTGTTTTAGATGGAGGACAAAGTCCTAAAGCCCTTGACGAAGAACAAAGTTCGATCCTTTTAGACAAAGCGACTAGTAAAATTCTGGAATATTACTTGAACCATATTTTGGAAAGGGTTTTGTCTTAACACTAGATTTACCGTACCAGTCAAAATAACTGGTTTTAACTTTTATGGTAGAAATTCTATATTAAACATAGGTAGGTATATCAAAAAAAATAATGTCATGACTTTTATAGATATATGTAAGTAGTTAATATTATGATTAATTTTATTTTTCAATTTTAGTACTAAGAAATTAATTCTGTGTTATACCTATTTATACCGACACCAGTCATTTTGACTGGTGCATTATCAAAGCGGCCGACGACAATAAAAGCGAAGCCGGCGACAATAAACATAAACAACTTTGATATTGATATGATAAATTGATATATTTGAGGCAAGAGAAATAAAAATTACATTCTTTATGAATTATAAGCTGTTTAGTTAGACTTTATTATTTTCACAAATAATTCTATTTTTAGCATCGATCCCACAAAAATGGATAAACTGAAGAAAAGTGCCACATTATTGGGAAAAATAAGTGGCATCTTTATGGAATATTCTGATATTGAAGACGATGACCTATATGATAGTGAAGGTGAACTACTGATAGTGAAAGTGGACCATATGGTAAAACTAATATACCTTTTGAGACCATAAATATTAGTGCTTATATCGATGAAGAGGTTACCGGCGATTCTACTGATACAGAAAATGATAATGATTATGAAAATATTTTGAATATTATTAAAAGAAAAAGAAACATACAACTCTCAAGCTTTGAGGACGAAAATGATGAAGATAAACAAGACGATCATAAGGAAATTGCAACAGATGGTAAAATTTGGGAAAAATTACAAGCTGGTTTTTGTAGAGGATGAAAATTAATTCAATCTATTTTCAAAGATGTATTCGGTCCAACAGGATATGCAAAAAGAAATATTATGAAAAATGTAGTTAGGACTGCATTTTGACTGATAATAGATGACTCAATTGTAGAAATTATAAGAACTTGTACAGAGGAAGCCTCTCGATTCTTAGGAGATACATGGATACTTACAAAATCAAAATTGCTAGCTGTCATTGATATTCTATTTGCTCGTTATTTATGGAATAAGAAATGGGGGCCAAGTTTTTTTAGTACAGTGATGAGTAGAAATGATTTCACAGAAAATTTACGATTTCTTCATTTCATTAGATGACAGAGACAGGTCCATCAGCACATCTGACCCAACAAGCAATTATAGGTTTGATCAGAATAAATTAAGAGTGAATGTGTACAGAGAGAGTCAATAAAAGCCAGTTGAATTATCAAATAAAATTATACATTCCAATTGAGAGCCAAACAAATCAACCAAATCCCATCAACAATCTATATGACTTAATTATCTTTTGTGACTTAATTATATCATGACAATTCAATTCTATTGTGACAATTTAATTTTATATGATAATGTAATATTTCATTTTTATGTACTATTATTTTGTAAACATGTAAAATTATTATATATGGAAATAGAAACATATAATCGAAAAATCTTAAAAAAAATATATTTCGTTAAACAAACAAATGAAGAAAGTCCATTAAAGTGCGTAATGAAAATATTAAATTGATATTTATGATTCCAAGAATAAAATAAATAAAAATGTATTAAAATACTCGAAGAAAATAAATAATCTGTTGGATGACAGAGGAAGGAGAATTGAAGAATTTGAGCTGACCCACTATTATAGAACGGGCAGCAACAAGTTCAGAGTTAATATCTACGTGGAACCCAAACAACCAAAGCCGGACAAGTCAAAACAGTGACAATTATCATTGCAATTTGATTATTGACTTTGACTTATCAGTGCATCTTATTTATTTTATTTTTTGGGGTTATGTTCTATGTACATTATTTTATGTTTTTGAAAATTATTATTACTGTGCATCTTATTTATTTTATTTTTGGGGTTATATGTACATTATTTTATGTTTCGATGTTTCATTAAAATAAAATATATTACTAAACATACGGGAATTAATTATTATTTAAAATTATGAAATTTCAATAAAAACATATGTTTGCAAAATATGAGTGGTAATTCAATTTTGAGAATCATGAAGACATTCAACAATAATAATTTTAGAATTTTTTTAGAATCAATAATTTAATAATAATAATTTTCAGTCACATAACAATAATTAATAGCTTTTATAGTAATTAATTTTTTAACAATAATTAATTTTTTTTAAGCAAAAATACTTTGAAATTTTTTAGTCTTATAACAATAATTAATATCTTAACAATCATTTACTCTGTATAAGCATGTTTATAAAAATATATTATTTTTTTAATTATTTCTCAAGTACACTTATAAAAATATATCAATTTAATTTCATAGACACGAAAACAGTATAAATAGCGAGTTAAAATTCATTTTCTTCGCCCAAAAATTTAAACCGCAATAACATACTAAAAAGGTTAATCCTTATTAGTGATAAAAATCGAACAGACAAACAAAAACGTTCAAAAGCCTACACGCAACACAGCAAGAGAAACACAACATTCACACAGTACATACACGCATATTCGGTTGGATATTCAAAGGATTTTGTAATCTAGAAGAATACTTTATATTTGGTAAATTTTCTTTATAATAAAAGTTGAGTGTTCCCGAATATCGAGACCTCAACAAATCTTAAATAACAAATAAACTGAAATATAAAATAAATAAATAAAAGCTTAATTTTAAATAAACAAAGTTTAAAAAAATAAATAAATATAATATCCAATTTATATAAATAGCACTCACAAATTTAGTTAAAACACCCCAAAAATCAATTCGTATTTTTTACAATAACTTTTAGAAGCAAATCCTTTAAAAATTTAAAAAATACAACAGTTCAAAATTCGATAGAATTTTAGTTGAACACATTATCATTCTACATCAGGCATGCTCAACTTGTATTGATCTGAGGGCCGGTTATTAATTTTGGTTTGTTGTCAAGGGCCGGAACAAACTTAAGGATAGTTTTGTTAGGGATAGGCCTGGAGCCTTGATTGTAAAACAATAAAAAATTACTATATTTAGAAATAGTGTAAATAAAAATAATAAATAATTACTTAAAATAAAATATAGGTTTAATTAATTACTATAAATAGAAATAAGTTGTATATAGTAATATTTAATTATACTGTTACTATAAATAGTAATTATAATATTACTAATAATATATTAAATAAATAATATTTATTATAAATACTGGTTCAAAACGAGAAGCAGGGGCGAATAATTTAGAGACGAATTATTTTGAGGAGAAATTTCAGACAAAGAACTAAAATTAAATTCTGTGAAGAAACGGGATTAAAAAATCACCGTGCAAATTGATTTGATTAGCTTGATTTCTAATTAACCAAAGAGATCAGAGATTTTCAGAGATTTTCATCTGTATAAATTGTTGAGCGAGAAATTTGAGAGGGAGAAAATTGAAACTAAGTTTGCAGAAACAATTGAATCGAAGTAGAATATTTATTTTAGGGATAAATTATTATCCTTGTGTAGTTAATAATTAAGCGAATACAAAGTAGTGTCAACTTACTTTAGTATTCTCTGGGTGCCCCAAAATAATTCCCACTTGCTTATCCAGCTCTTTCATAGACTTTGCGATCGTTGTGCTACACAGGAGCCATCGATCTCTTGCAGGCTGAGATAAACAGCAGGGATTAACAAATCCATTGTCTTATTTTGTATCTGTACAACAGTTGTAAATTATTGTTTGTAAATTATCAATAAAAGTTTTTGTAAAGAAAAAGGAGTTTGTTCTTTATTCGTACTTCTATTTAATTTAATACGTGCAACCACATTAAATATATTATATTTATACCTATTTTTATTTATTGGAGTCACAGTGTTGAGATCAGTAACCCCCACTTTTCGATCTTAACAGTTTCAATAAAATTTACATTTAAACAAAACGTATTAAAGTCTAAATTCTAAAGTTAAATATTAGACATATAGAGTATAAACTTAAAATTACTATTCTTTTAAATTTCAAGATGTTTACTTTACTTTTGCATATGAAAATATTTGAATTATTTAGTAAATCTGGTTTTACAGAATACTACCATACATCTAAATTCTAAAACATGAATCATCGCCACCCGTCACTCTAGTGTGACATTTGACACTTTTTGTCGTGACACAGTTCTGAAATGTTTGCCTTAATATTTGATGTTGCCACACGAAGTTGATTTGAAAAATTGTCATCAGTTAGCCTGCACCTGTTTTTGCTTTTAGTGAGTTTCATTTTTGAAAAAAACTGTTCGCATAAATAGGTGCTAGGAAAAAGTGATACCATTGTAGGACTGTAGTTAAACATAAGGGGTAGTATTTGGCCAACATTAAATACTTACTACAGATACACTGCTGCAGTTGGCAAGCAAATACAAACCAGATGTGATTTTGATGGCGTGACTAATCACAGCAAGACTTTTAATGATAACATTCTTGTTGGTCAACGAAGGGCCTGTTTACTGGCTATTCATTCTAGCTGCCAAAGGGCCAGATAAAAAAAGTTGAGCATGCCTGTTCTACATAAACAAGCACCCATGGCCAAGGAACATAAACACACACACGCACTATTTGGTTTAAATCATTTTTGTCATTCTAGGTGAATATTTCTTTTGTTATCCAATATATATACACCAATCCCTCGATTTACGCGGTCATAAAAAATAATATTTTTTTATGTTGAGGTCTCGTTATTTGAAAACCCCAACCTTACTGGTTCTTATATATGTATTCAAATATAAAACAACAAAGGCAACTGTTTACAATATTTATTTATAACTAAAAATTCATCAATTAAATATAACAATTCCTTTCGATTTCGAATTCCATGTTCGCTATAAATAGTGCGTGCCAAATTTGTATTTGTGTGAATGGTGTGTTTTTCGTGCTATGTTGCGTGCAATTTGTCGACATTTTTGTAGTGTCTGTTTTAGTCTAATAAGGATTTACCTTTTAGACTGCAGTAACTACGGGTTTATTTTTGGGCGACTAATAATGATTTAGGTCGCTATTTATACTATTCTTGTGTTTCTCTTAGTATGGAAATTAAATTAATATATTTATAAGTGTACTCAAGTATTATTAAAATGTAGATTATGTATTATTGGTCTTAATTAAAAAAATATTATTTATTATAACAGATAAAAATTTATAGTCTTAATTATTACTGTGTGTTATATATAAAAATATTATTACAGATAAAAATTTGTAATTATTATTACTGTAAAAAATACTAAAATGTGATCAAAATATTATTATTCATTATTATTTTTAAGTGTCATTTAGCCTAATTAACACGTTGACTGCCACGCGTGTTTACAACAAAATCCCCGTCAGGCCACCGGCGCCACTGTAAGATGCGTGCTCTGCTACCGCATGTCTGTTTACATTTCTTTCGGTACTCTCAGCCCGATATCTATTACGATCCTTTTACGATCATTTTACGCAAATAAAAGAGAAGAACTGGAACGATCAAAGGCACGAGCAAATCTCAGAAAACCCACTACTTTTTGTTCAAGCTGCCCTGGTCAACCGCAACTTTGCAGTGAATGCTTCAATATTTTGCACTGTAAATAATTTTGTTAATAAACGATTTTTAAAAAAATTCAACAGTATTATTATCTCCTGTCATATTTATCTAAATATGTTCGGAAATCCTTTGGAAGGAGTCACCCGATGTGGCCTGATGAGAACTCTTGCTGTCACCCGAATACGGGTGACACGGCAGTTAACGTGTTAAAGAATATTATAACAGACATGTTTTCTTTTCAATTAATAATAATTAATTAATATTTTTATATTTAAATGTATGTACATATATACCAAAGAATAAAAACATAACCCAAATAAAATAAATAAGATACAAAGATTAAGCCACGATTAGATAGTTCGAATTAGGTCATTAAATAATAAACCAAAATAAATAATCAATAAGTCAGATTAAGTTATCAAATGATCAGAACACCTATATTGTTGATTATCCATTGGATTGGATTATGAACACTTATGATGCTACAAGGGCTCTATGTAAACATTCATCCTGTATCTACTCGGGCCTACTCTATAATACTTTGAGAGTTCGAATTCCTTGATTGCTCGACCCCTGTCATCCAACATTTATGTCCGCATAAAATGGAGAGATTGGTGTATAGGTAGAGAAACTCAAATAGTGAGACACAAGGTAGATTCATTCCTTCCAAGAGACTGGTGATTAGGACAATATTTTGGGACCAAAACCTACTTTCCGAAGAGAGAAATGCGAAGTCCACAGTAAGAAGCACTATTAAGAAGGTTTAAGAAGAAAGAAAAGAGCTTGGAATATGGAAGGTTTTCGCGGATCTCTCGGAAGCAGCATTATTAAAGCAATAATTTGACTACTTTAATAATGTTAAAGTAAATATATTATAAATGGGTTTCCAAATCTCGGAAAAGATGAATCATCAGTTCCTCTAGGTGAATATATTGTGCTCAAACTTATGAAACCCTATATTATGAAAGGACGATGTGTTACACAGATAATATTTTTATAAGTTCACCAATAGCATAGAAACGGGATCCAGACAAAAAGCCGACAGACAAAAGACCGACGTGGACAAAAAGCCGACATGAACAAAAGCAAACAAAAAGATAATTTAATTCATATATTATAATTAAAAAGTTTTTATTGTAAAGAATAAACATAATTTTAAATTGTTTCAATAATACTTATTTATTATTATAAATTTAGTCTGTATATGACAACGAAATAAACGTCATACTAAGAACTGAAAACAAAGTAGAGGATTCGCATAGAATATGGCAAATATTGGTTGGAAAAAATCATCCTGAAATATTCTACATAATTTTTTTTACGGGGAATAGCGTATAATTTAAGTTTTTAAATTTTTATTGTAGAAATATTTTTCTGCATCTTTTTCTTTAAATAAATGATGTTATTTTAATTGTTTATTTATCCTATAAAATTATAAAATTACTTAGACTGCTTTTATCTCTGTCGGTCTTTTGTCGTAGACCCCATAGAAACTGCTAAAAAAACTTCAATAGTTGGAACTATACGCGCCAACAGAAAGGAAATTACCAAAATTTGTCAAACAAAAAAGATAACATACCTCATCTTTCAACATCTTTATACAAATCCGAAGGAATGCTTCTTACAATTTACAAAAGTAAGCGAACAAAGAAGGTACTTTTACTGAGTACGAAACACAAATCCGCCAAAATTGAAAAAATTAGAAAATGTTTCCCTGAGACTGTTGAATATTATAATAAAACTTACTTTGGCGTGGATACACGTGACCAAAATGGCAAGAAAATTTAATGTTAAATCTGGTTCAAGGAGATGGTCACTCCAAGTGTTTTTAACAATTTAGATCTATCTGCGATAAATGCTTGGGTGTTGTATAAGGAAACGACCCGAGAAAACATATCTAGAAAAGATTTTATGCTTTACCTAGCAAATGAAGTTACCAGAGAATATCAAAATTCGAAAACAAGTCTCCCTGTCCTTTAAATAGAAGAAGAGACAACTTCTAAATTTTCATGTAATGTGCGAAAATGGTGTCAAATAGGATACTGTAAGAATAATAAAACTTCGAATATTTTATAAGTGTAAAGATTGTGTAAAGTAATTATTTTGCTAGCAAGGTAAACAAGAAAGACCTATACCATATAATTTTTCTGTTCAGTTTTGTAGTGTTGGACGATGAGGGTAGATCCATTGACACATCCATCCTGTCAAAATACCCTAAACCCCAATATCACTACCATCGCAATCTCAAGATCCATCTCAAACCCACACATCAATGGATAACAATCTGACAATTATTATAATGTGATCTGATCATGAACAAATTTTATTGATTTAA
The DNA here is from genome assembly GCA_959609185.1 of Schmidtea polychroa. NCBI lineage: Eukaryota > Metazoa > Platyhelminthes > Tricladida > Dugesiidae > Schmidtea > Schmidtea polychroa. The sequence continues at coordinate 31,373 of CAUHTR010007713.1, forward strand.
CAATTTATTTTAGATTTAACAATTTATGATTATTTGGTGATATTTTATTTTATTATTAATTATAACTTTAAAAAAAAAGAAAAAATCATTTTATCGATTTTAACAAATTGTGAAGTAAACAAAAACAATTATTGTAGGAGAATTCTTATTTGAAGAGTAGTAAAAATCAATTTTTTGTTTGTTTGGTGGAGAGCTAATAGTTTTGTCTTGAATGGCTTTTGTTTATTTTGTTTATATTAAAATTGTAGAACCACCACAAAATTTGAAATCACTAAATTATAGCGTACTTTCAAATAGAATTGTCTTAGTGTAATCCTAAACTATTCTTAATAATCTTTAAGAGCAATCACATATTAAGGTCAACAAATCTTTGTAAGCAACACATCACTCACACAATAATACATATAAGACACGCATTCGAAATTTACACAATTTACAATTTTTATATCATCTGAATTGAACTGAATTTTTAGTTTTATTTATTGAAGGTAAATTTTGATAGTTGAATAAAATTTTATAAAGGGACTTTGTTTTATTGATTTATTTATATAAGAATCACCCCCATAAGTTGGAGTTTCAATGAGAAATAATTGAGACCTCAACAGTCGATACATATATGATCTGTTGCTATTTTTTTATAAATTAAAATCTCTTGTTTTTATTTTTCATCTAAATAAGCATTACATCATATCTGGACCAATTTATTTATAGTTACACAGCGGTAATTATTTATCTTATCAAAACAATAACAGTCTTTATTTCCATTTTTTGATATTAATTTAAATATTTATTGTAGTTTAAAAATAGCCAGTTTACATAATTATTGGTTAGCAAAGTCATTTTCATAGTATTAATCAATCAATCACTTTGACGGGTATTGGTAAAAATAGGTATAGTTCAACAGCTGGTAGTTCTAGTGTTAAACAAGGATCAACTAAAAAGTATTACAAAATATTTAAGTGGGGTTTCCGATGATAAAATATTTAAAAAAACTAGGTGAATAGGTTCTAATGGAAATGGTATATTTTTAATTCCTAAAAAATGGTCTCAATAAACGAAGAGATTTTACTTGTTTGGAATAATAACTTAATAAATTTAATTATGATGAAACATTACCAAATGATTTTAAAATGTTAATTGTTGGAGATTCAGGAATTGTTTTAATTTTAACCCCTAATGGACAAATTTCGGGAGGACGTAGCTCGATATACGTCGGAAGCAGCTCGGCAGGCTACAAGAGTGAATCGATGGTACGAAAATGCTGTCGAATGGAAGCGACACGGTTCTTACCTGAACATGTGCGAGAATTAAATCAAAGGATCGAGTCCATGCAGAATTCTCAATTCGAGGATCAGGGATCATTCATGATCTCAAGATCACGATCCAAAAGCAAGCTCAAAGAATTCTATATATTCGAGCGGGAGCTCACAAAGATACTGGAGTGGGTTAATTACCAACTTACTCTGAGAACGAGCTCTTCCCGGATGAGTGCACCCTCAGCACTGAAAGGATATAACGATTTAAATTTTTGTTTGCTATTAATTGCTTGCGCTCTTTTATAAATAAATTTATTATATTATTGTTATTATTTGAATCGATTTAAAAAAAGCAATATCTAATCGAGCATTAATTTTTTTTAAATGAGAATTAAAGAAAATTAACCTTAATTATATTGAATGATCATTATTTATATTTTATGGGCATTAATTATATTAAGGTACATTTTTTTGTTATGCGTGCATTATTAATTTGTAATTAGCAGTATTTCTAATTCAAAGCTTTAAATTGATCAATTACAACGCGTAGCATACTATTCAAGCGATATAAAGGGTGAGATAGATAACACCCAAGACAACACAGCTTCTAATACAAAACTGTTTGGGTTCTTTAGGAGCCAGGGGAAAACAAAAATAACTAAAACAGGAATTTTAGATAATAAATATAATAGTCTATAATTTAGATAATAAATATAATTAAAAATTACTATATTTAGAAAATAAGAAAAAGTAGTAATTATTAAGTAGATATATGAATATTGAGTAATTAAACAATTAATATAAATAGAATAGGTAGATTTTTGAGATTTATAAATAGATTTATAAACGGAGAAACGTAAATTTAGTAAGGGACACAAATATTAGACAAAAAACTCAAACAGAGAAAGCGAAATATTGATTTTATTAAATCTCATTGCTAATCAGAACCATTTCGGGTTTATAGAAGTTTATTTGGAATTTACACTACAGAAGGTTTCAGCGGAAATTTTATTGATCAGATATTTCTGGACATTAGTTACCCAGTAGGAAATACGGCAGCTATTTTAGAAAATTTTAGATTGTAAAAAATATAAAACTTTAGCTAGTTAAACAAATTATTTGCTTTAGTAAATTAAAGGGTTATAACGTCAGCATACGTTTTTGTGGCTGTCTCATTTCATTAATAAATAAAGTATTAGCCAATTTCTGGGAAAATACTATCACGGTTAAATTTCGGTAACACCCTTATCTTTTTTATCACCTATATCGGACTGTTGACGCATTTAGGGTCAGCCTTGATTCGTAGAAATAATCTTTAGGGCGGTTTGAATAACCGTTATCTGTTCTTTGCTTTGAATAATAAATATTTAAAACATATTCGTTATTTATTAACCTTACGCGTAGTAGATATATAATTTGGAGTCAGGTATATCTGTGTTAGTTCGAATAGACAACGAAAAGTTCTTCCCACAGCTAACCCACCATTTATCTATAAAAATCACTGAAAACATCATAATGTAATAATGGTGATAAAAGATAAATCTTAAAGATTCGAATAACAACACTTCAATATAAAAAATTATAGACTAAAAAATATGGAACTAATGTAAGGGATCGATCCCGGGTGTGTTGGTGATGTTCCCAATTCGCCACCACTCGGTTCAATAAGTTATTTTTTCATATTTATTTTGTGAGTTAATTAAAAAACATAATAATCCACAAAATATATAAATTCACACACTATATATTTTATAATAGTAACAAATATATATCAAATAGTTGATATATTAAAACAGAAACATCGAAATTAGTTTATAAGAAAAATAGTTTGACTTGGGATTTGAACCTGTGGTTTTTTCTCAAATTACGCTTTAAATTTTTATTAGATTTAAAATTTACAGATTTTATAGTTTCCTCACTACTGGAGCAGCGTGAGAAAATCCGAGCGATCAACGAAATTATTTAATTTGCGGAACGAGGAAAACCCGAAAGAAAAGAAAGTCGACTGTAAATTAAATTCAGGCAAATTATCATAAAAATAATTCAATTGTTGGATAACCTAAAAGCTTCAAATTCAAAAGAAATTCGGCGAGCAAGTGGAAATCTGGAGAGAGATGCCAAAAATGACAAAACTAATTTGATCTGGAACGAATTTAATTATAGGATCAGTATAAAAAGAGCAACCAAGTCAAAAGAATTGCTAGTTGATCGAAGGAAGAAGCTTGATAAATTTAGTGATTGGAAGCGATTCTAAATTTTGAGTAGTGCGTTGTTATTTTTATTATTAATGTAGCGTGTTGTGAATTTTATTATTATTGTTATTTACCTTTTTGAAAAAAAACTATATAATTTAATTCTATATAATAAATTATTACTTTAGAGAATTACAAAAAATCATTAAAACGTTTTACAAATTCTATTTTTACCACATTTTCATATACCTGGAGCTTGAAATAATAAAACAATAAAAATTACTAAATTTAGAAATAGTATATTCAAACTAATAACCAATTACTTAAAATAAAATATAGATAGAATTAAATACTATAAATAGAAATAGGTTTAATGATGGTGATACTGTAATGTGATAATATTACTAATAATATTATTAATAATACAAAAAACAAATATAACTTAATATAAATAACGGTTCAAAATCAGAACCCGGGACGCAAAAATTGGAGACGAAAACTTGAGATTCAAAACTGAAAATTAGACAGAAAATAGAGAATTGATCAGAAAGTACAAAGTACTTGGGATTTCATAGACAAAATTGATCTACTAGAGAGAAATTATCAAACAGCTGTCAAGCTAATTAAACGAATTATTTGCACGGGAGAAAGGGTTTAAGATTAAATACAGCTGTGCATATTCAACTATATATTGAAGGCACAGTATTGGGAATTCTTAGAAAAATCTCAGGAGAAAAATTGGAAATCTGATTATTGTTAAAAGGAAGCCATCGTTAATTCTGTCGAGGTAAAAATATTTATTGTTGATTTTGTTTGAAGGATAAATTACTATCATTGTGTTAGTTGAAATTAATTTAAGCGAGCACAAAGTACTGAAAGCTGCTGTCGTGTTTCCTGGGAGCCCCAAAATCATTCCTCTTGCTTAACCATTTCTTTTGTATTTGAGTTGCGATCGTTGTGCTACACAGGAGCCAACGATATCTTGCAGGCTGAGACAAACAGCATGGATTAACAAATCCGTAACTTGTATTCTCTCGTACAATTTGTAAATTGTAAATTATTAATAAAAGTTTTGAAAAAGAGAGAAGTTGGTTTTTGATTCGTTTATTAAATAAGATACGCGCAACCACATTAAATATCTTATATTTATATTTCATTTTATTTTTCATTGGAGTCAGTGTTAAGATTAGCAGCCCCCATCTTTTCGATCTTAACAATATTAAAACAACATTAATTGTTTAATATTACACTATTCCTACAAAAATAATTTAACTACTTTATATATACTCTGGAATTTTCGAATCAACTAATTTTAAATTTAGAAAAAAAGCGAAGCTTCGAGTCTAATCAACTATTTATCATTTCGTTCTGGAAACTGAAATTGCAAAGTGCGTTCTATTTTTTATGTTGTAAATTAATAAAAGTTGTTAAGAATATTCATATTTTTAATTTTATAATTATTTGTAACAAATAGCGTACTGTTCTCACAGTAGTTATTGAGTGACTCTTTGGGCCCCTACATCTGCTTTCACAATATTAATAATTATACATATTAATAATTATTATATTTTATGATGACTATTGTTTCGACCAGTCAGAGGGGGAATGTCACTCACCTCTGACTGGCTGTTGATTATGCTGTTGGTTGAATATTCTCGCGTCTGTGTGCCGAATTATGGTAAATGGGTGTGCGCACACAGACGCGAGCAATGGGTTTGATTTCGTTGTCTTTTATGAAATTTTAGAATTATTGTTTTGTAGAAATTATTGATTTGGTGGTTTTGTTTTACTGGTAAATTTTCGAATTCTGGAATTGTGGATTTTTTAAATCGGAAATATGGAAGCGAAGATTGTTTTGATTTATGATGATTAAGTTAAGGAAATTTATTATTTATTGTTGTTATTGTGAAGGAAATTTGTAAAACCCAGTCGAGTCACCTTTAAAAAAAATTGTCTTGGGACAGATGGATGTATGTGTGATGTAATGTATAATAAAATAATTATACAACGAAAATAATATTAACAATATAAAATTTTATTCACTTGTATACATAACAACAAGAATTACTTTTCAATTTCATTTAGGTATAGAGCATCAATTTCAAAATCCCAACGAAGTTTCTACGTAATTTTTATTGATTTTTTTATTATTCTCTATAGTAATTTTTACTATAGAGAATTACGCTATATAGTTTTATTTAATTTTTTATGATTAACGTAATAGTTGTAAAATATAATTGTACATTACGAATTCTATTTACAATTTCACAAATAAAAAATAGTATTAATACATAACATCTTGATGCATATACTACACTTAGTAATTGCCAAATCAAGTAGAGTCTTAGCGTAACAAAAAAAGAAGACATATCCCTATACCAGACTAAAAATTATATTGAAAATTGTGCAAAGTAAAAAGTAGTAAAAAGAAGAAAGTAGGGCAAAGTATAATTGTTGTATTAAAGTATGTAGATAATAAAAGTGTAATTCTGGTAATTTCAAATAAATATTATTGTGCTGGGTTGTTCGATTTGTTTATCACTAGAACTACCAGACCAGTCAAAATATCATTAATTCATCATCAATTTTTTATTTTTTTTAAAGAATTATGCTATGACTTTTCTAGTGATATGTTTATGATTATGAATTTTATATTGTGTTAGCTTAATTATAGAAAAAGTTTTTTTTACTTTGGCTATTTATACCAATACTAGTCAAAATGAGAAGTTTTTTTTGGTAGTTCTAGTGTTAATAAAAGGACATCAATGAGTCAGACATAAATACCCAACAATATTTATTTTTACACTATAATTTGATCAAAATCTTTTTGATCTTAATATATGCGTGGTGTAATGTACAGTTATATATTTTATTTATTTTTAAACAAGGTTTTGTGACGCCTTGTTATTTTATTGAGTATAGGTCGAAATGGAATTAGGAAAAAAAGTACTATATAGTACGGTGACCAGATTTCTTGATAGTGAATGTGGTACAGAGGGGTGGTTTTTCCAAAAATAAAAAAAAATATTAATTTATATATGACACATATTTATTGTATCACAAATTTATTTAAATTTAATAAAAATTAAGTAATTGTCAACAATTCATTCAATTAAGACTTAATTATTAAGTAGAAGTAGAAAATAACATAAATTAAATGTTTCACTGTTACAGTACAGTATTTTAAATTCAAAATAATATAATTAAATAACAAAAATAAATAAAATTACATGTTTATTAAACATTGCAATTCACAGATATTTTTCGGCAGAATTTATCTTTTTCAAAATCTCATCGTTTTTTATAATATTGCCATAAAAACTATCACAATCATTAGAAAAATTACATTTCACAATTAGTATTGCTTTTAACGTTTCTACTGATAATTGTGTTTTTTCAGAAGTCCAAATATTATTAACTAAAGAGAAAACTCTTTCTGTGGCAGCATTTGTACCTGGCAAACACAATGAATATTCTACCAATTTTAAAACGTTTTTAAAAGGTACGTGTTCAGTCTCAAAATGCTGAAACATCTCTACCCATCTCATATCGGTTGTAATATTATTTTCAGTCCAATAATTTATTTTCTTTTCAGTTACATATTTTTTAATATGACTGACTTCATCAAATAATACGTTGTCATTAATTTCAATATCTGGAAAATTTTTCGAAACAAATTCATATGAACTTTGTAATTCTTGCCATTGTGGGCAAGTTTTAAGTAAAATCCATTTAAAAGTTTTAATGTTACTAAACTGAACCGACCACTTCTCTAAATATTGAAAACAGTTCTGATAAAAATTTTTTACGTGCGATAGAAACCAAGTTTCATTAATAGAGCCGTCGTTGACTAGTTTTTTTAAACAACATTTGACTGCTAATGGAAGAAATGTTTCATTAGCTCTTTCATAACATTTATATTTTAAATTATCAATACTTTCAGAAATTTCATTAACATTTTTAGAACTTCCTTCCATACATTTTATTGTATTTTCAAAAAGTGCTGCTTGGTTGTGAACAAATAACAACCACAATTCGGATGAATCATTGTTAAAAAAGGTTTCGATTACCTGTGGGCATTTTTCTATTGATAAAAAATAGCTTTTCAATGGTTGGTACAGCTTTAGGATTCTTTCTATCGCTGGCATTAGAGATAACCAACGAGTTTTACAAAAACCAACTATTTTTTTATATTCAATACCTGCTTCATCACAAAATTCTTCCAGTAAAGTTACTCGTACAGTATAGATATGAAAATATCCATAAATTTTAATGATTATAGTTTCTAAATCAATTGGAAGTAAATCAGCTGCAGTTTGAATTGCATTATGTGCAATATGGGCAGCACAGCCTATTCCTACGATTGTTTGGCTTAAATTTTTATTCAAAATTGTAAAAACATTTTTACCATCTTTTCGTTTTAATCCTCCGAAATTGGTGTTTGCATTGTCTGCACAATAAGCTGCCAATTTTGAAGATAAATTAAATTTTTTTAATATATCAATGATTGAATTTGCTATCATTTCAGCAGTTTCACCTCGTAATGTTAAAAAATCTAGCATTCTGATTTTAATTCCTTCTTTCCAATCAAAATAACGAATTAATGTTGGGAAAAGTTTAATATCTTTGTGATTGGAAGCATCAGAATATATAGAAAAAAAAATGTTTTTTCCATTTCTGCCTGAATTAAGCCAATTGAATATGGAGCAAATACATTTTTGATTATAGCTTCCGTTTTTGTTCTGGCAGACTTAAACTTGTTGTCAAATAATTTTCTCAAAATTTTGGACGTGCAATCCATCGACCTGAAGCTATGGTTGTGATTAACAGTATGGAAAGCAAATACTGCTTCAGCAATGGCTATCTGTTTTTCTTTTTCACCATATTCGTTTCTAATAATATAATTATTAATAATATTTGATGAAGCTGCTGCAGCCACTGAAGATTTATGTTTTTCTGATAGCAAATGTCGATTTATGTCGTATCTTCCCGAAGTAATAGAAAATGTTCCATAACATTTGCCGCATTTTAGTTTGGTGTCATTTTCTTTATAACATTTGGTGATATATGGAAATTCCTTTGCTAATTCAACGGTAAAAGTACATTTTCTTCGCTTACTCTTTACATTTACGTTTGATGACATGATTATCGCTTATCCTTCAAGAATTTTTTTAATGAAAATAAAATATTTATTAATTATTACTTTTAACTTACAATTTAATTAAATTGACAATTTATTGTTGAAATAATTAATAATAAAGCTGATGTTTGAAAAATCGCATCCGAATTTTTATTTACATTTTTTTCCACGTTAAAACACAGCCACACAGCCTACTTATCAAGTGCATTTAAATTAAAATATTAAACTGTCAAAAATGTCATAGTGATGTAAATTGAAAACAGGGTTTTGTAAGAAATTTATTTGTAGTTCTTTCCGGCGATATAAATTAAAATCTATATATTTGTTATTAATATATCGACTCCTAAATTTTAGGACCTAAAACAACCCAGTAAACTTAAAACTTTTACAAAAAAAAATTGATAATTTTTTAAATCGATATATTAATGAAATGACTTAAATGTGGTACAAAATGTGGTGCAGTTGACAATGTTGGACGCCTTTTCAAAATGTTGTACTGTACCACACAATGTGGTACGTATGGTCACCTTACTATATAGCGATAATTTATTATGGTAAATTATCGCTATACAAATATTGACAAAAAAAACTCAATAAAAAATAGAAAACTGAATTACAAATTCTATTTCCAACTTTCAAGCAAAAACGAATTCCAACTATAATATAAAGAAATTCATTCCATAATATTTATCCTGCTAATCGTTATTCTAATTCCAACTTTCAAGCAAAAAGAAATGAATTCCATAACATTTATCTGGCCATCCGTTATCCCCTTCAAACGTCAAAAGAAGATTGGCAAAATAATCTAAGAAAATAAATTCGACAAAATTCACGAAGTATAACATTCATTCCCTCTAAAAGGTTCTACAATTGTTATTTAAATAGAGTTAAATTGTTTACTTGTTCGTTTATTAATAAAATTAATTTATTGTAATAATACTATAGTGATTTGGTTGTATTGCTGTCTAAACTTTATTTTTTATATTCATAGCCATAAAGTCCCATACACAACACGCACCCGATTGTCCCGCAAGATTTTTAACGGTGACTCTATCGGGCTCTACAGATTTCCTCATACATACACACTCCCTAACACTAATATAATATAGGCTATTTATTACACGTATAGGATACAATATCACTGAAATATTACACATAGAATATAATACACAAACCTCCAACTATAACATAATAACCAGTATAATAATACCTATAATACGTGGTAACGCTAAAAGTCCACAAACTAGCATAGAAATAATAAAGTTCTTTTAAAATTTGAAAAGACACATAAAAGTTATAAATATATGTTTTATTGCATTATTATTTAATTTTAGTCATCCGGAGATTTAAAAAAAAAGTTTGATGCATTAGAATTTAGAAGCGTAATTCGGAATTAACTCAAAAAAATTATTCAACAGATTGAAAAAGCACATGCAAGAGAGGCGCGTTCGAAAGCAAATATATAACTGGATTCAGGATTTATTCTGCCGGTGTTTTGATAGTCAAAAAAGTGGAAGGCCTGTAAAGAGTGATCAAGAAGACATCACAAAAATTGAAGGAATTTCTGTTTAAGAATAGGAAAATCAGACAAATAGAGTTGTTTGCGAGAGAACAGCATAGCTTATTTGGGAGTGGATATTCATTGGAGAGAAGCCACCAAAGGTTCAACTACTTCACATCGAGTGTATTTTGAGATTTTGATGGAGTATTATCGATATTTCAAAATGGAATAGCTTTTAAAATTCAACCGAGGAAAGTAAAAAAACAATTCGCATCGACAAATTTTAATATATAAATTATCGCAAAATAATCAACGAGGTACAAATTTCAGTTTATTCAGTGATAACTATTTAGTAGAATTAATTCTGACTTTTTGGAAGTATGCTATCTCGTAAGTAATCAATTAATTACAACTTATTCACTTCAAAACCCTTATTTTAATATAATTTCTAATTTTAACAATCTATAAACTTTTTAAAAAATTGAAATTAAAAATTATTAAACTCAATAATTTAATACATTTGAAAACAACCCCAAATCTTTATATATATTTTATTATGAATTAAAATAGAATTCATTATTTAAATTAAAATTTTGAAAATATAATTTTATAAAGAAAAATTAATAAAATCTATTATATCTATAATTTTTTCTATCCTGCGTGATGATGATAAGAAAACTGTCGAAATATATCGTAAAACGAATGTTCGAGTAGCACTTTCTTATAATATATAAAAAAATTAATTTCCAATTTTCATTATTGAATCAAAATCAATCAAATATGCTTTGCAAAATTGCTGAAGTTATCGACAAAGAAAAATCGATAGAAGTTTCGAAACTAGTTTTACAAGATAGCGAAGATAGATATTATATATAAATATTTTGATTCGAATTCATTTACATTTACTAAATTATAGTTGAAATATTAAGTAAGTGATTTTTTTAAGTGATTTATAAATTGAAGTTTATTAATTACTTTTTACTTTTTCTTACTTAAAACAGGTTGACTACCAAGATTCTTATACTCCGAGTAAACCCAAAATAACTTAATTTTCCTTCTGTTTATAAAATTTTTATTATCCCTTTCAATTACTTTTCCAGGAATGACATGTTTAATGATATTTTTTCATTACATTTTTATGTAATTTCCTCAATTCAGTTCATTAACATGAATCACTACTTAGCTACTTAACTGTATTAGCCATAGCATCTCCAATGCTAAATTCATAAAATTCAATTCTTTTATTAAAAACATTATTGCACATAACACATTTACCATCCTAAAATATGGACAAGGTCCCAGTTATATATCCCAGTTTTACATACTTCAATTAATCACATAAAAATAATGACCAAAGAAAATCCCGTTTTTTTAATATTGAATTCTTCGTCCAGTTAGTAATGCTTCCATATTTTCCCAAGCATTTCTATAATGCTGTTCAAATTATCTATTGATTCGAAATTAACCATTCTTTCAATATTCTGTTCCAATTATGACATTCATTTTCATTTTCCTGTTTAATTATCAAAAGAAAATCACATTGTATTTCAAAATCATTTTTTAATTCAATTCGAAAGCTCAATAATTACATTACTGTATGCATTTTAAAAACTTTCTAAAAATTTCCCTGAAACAGTTTTTTAACAAATAGTTTTCCGTTCAAATGATATCTTATTCGGTTCAAATTAATGGAAAGTATAGGAACTCATCCTCCTTTCATCCTCATGATCTCGGCATTAATAGAATTCCCGTATGTTTTAATGAAAAAATACGTTTTTTTCAGAAGTCCTTTCTACGGGTTTAAATTTTTCAGAAACACAACAAATTCGTTTGGAAAAGAAATACAATATCACACTTCCTACAATTTTTTCAAATATTTTATGGACGGATGTCTTTGGAGATAAATATACTTTCTCTAATTTTCGTAATTTGTTTGAGAATTTAGGTTCCAAAAATGAAATTTACATTTTCTTTAATAATTTCTTTTGCAAGCTCAGTTAGACCCGGATTAAAGTAATTTCTTTGTTAGTTAATTGACCAAAAAGAATACACAGGTAATATAGTTTATTCTGTCCAATAAAAACGTTTATTAAAGAGAAAAATAAAGTTGGAATTTCGAATAGAATTATTGATCTGATGAAAATTGTGTAATGATCAAAAAGTCTTGTAATTTAATTTTGCATCGATCAATATATAAGAATATAATATTAAAATTAATTTAAGTGTTTTAAAACTATCAAACTGGATGAAACCAATCCTAACAATATCCTTTATGGTAATTTCCTAAAAACACTTAAAATCCCCCTTAACAGTCCAGTTAATTAGAAATATTTTAACTGCAATCGATAAATCTTAAAAATTTTGAAAAAAGCCAAAAAGGGGAAAATCTATATCTTATATGAAAATTGTGTACAAATTAAATGTAAATAGATGCCAATATAATTTGATTTTCATTTTCCAGCACCGAAACCAAGCACTAACCGGTGATCCTTGAGCAAATAGAATTTGAATTTCTTGATTAGTAATTCTAGAAAGACAATATTGTGCCATTGTGACCAGGCCCAACGAAGCATTATTATACGGAACGCCCATTAGAGTGTGCTCAACTCCACGAAGAAGATCATTAGTCTTAAGAATCAATAACATTTGCCTGGGTACTGAATTAAGTATATCAATCATTTCTTTCAGGTACATATTTGCACTTTCTCGCATTAGCTGACTCTGAAAGATGCATGAGACATTTTAAATTGCCATAAAATCAGTAAATTCTCATAGAATAAAAATTCAATTCATATACTAATATACCTCTTAATTTTAGTTATAATTTTTTAAGGAAATATATTACAGTTTAGATTAGTTAAATGTCAAAACGCCTTTATCGTGTTAATTTATTTACCTAAATGAAAAAAATGTAAATAGAAATAATTTAACTTGCGTCTAAAATAAGTGAAAAATATCTAGAGTAATAAATATATTAGAAGTAAATTTTTTGGAATTCAGGATTGGAAAAAATTGTTCCCAAGAATGCAATTTCTATTAAAAAAAATCTGCAATAAAATTGAAACATTTAGTTAAAACCCAAGAACCAGTTGATTGGAACAGCAATAAACATTAACTTATGTAATAACACTTTAATTCAAAGCACGACCCACTAAAAATAATGTGTTTGAAAAAATTGCGATATGTGTAGCAGTGTTTTTCAACCGCCGCTCAACGAAAACCTCAAAAATTATAAGTCAAGAGAAAGAGAAACTGCACATGTGTGTGTGTAATTGACGGAGCATAAATAAATAATAAATATGAGTCTTGGGATTGAGAAAGGAGATCTAAATCACGAAATGCATATTCTGAGTGCATATTTCTTCCACAAGAGAAATAATATAATTGTTATTTTTTATATATTTAGAAATAATATCAAAATTTATATTATATATTATTATTATTGATTACTGAATGCGTTTTAAATTATATCTATAAAATATTTAAATAATTTTTATGTAAAAAAAATTTAAATGTAAAGATTTTAAAAATTTACAGATTATTTCATCCATTATTGATTTTATTAACAATGAAAAACAGAGGTTCATTAATAAAATCAAATGTTGTCTATGTTCAGTTTGATAATGTACTCAACTTGATATCCTATATAAATAATAAGGCAAAAACTGGTTTTTTTACACTACGTATTTAAGCTTTGATTAAGTGAAGATTTTATTAGTAGCTGCACTAAAAAAATCCTACAGTGTTTACAACGCTTTTCTTGTTATTTTGGCGACTGGAAGGCGATTACTTTTTGTTGATATCTATGTTTTTGCCAATAATTTTATTAAAAAATTGTTGTATACTTGTAAATTTACAATCGATTTTATTATTAGTATTATTATTATTATTATTATTATTATTATTATTATTATTATTATTATTATTATTATTATTATTATTATTATTATTATTATTATTATTATTATTAAAACTGCTCATTTTAATTTTGATTTCAAGATTTTATTTCCATATTCATATATGCTAAATCCTATTGAAAATGCATTTTCTCAGATTAAAAATGGAATCAGGTCGCGATTAAGAATGGGTGAAACGGATCTTCTATCTGAAATGATGATTTCAGAAGCAAGAAATGTTTCTCATGCAAACCAATAAATATTTATTTATTTTAAAATAAATGTATTGTAATAATTTTATTTCAAATGGTTGCAATTGACAAAAAATGATATATATATATATATATATATATATATATATATATATATATATATATATATATATATATATATATATATATATATATATATATATATATATATATATATATATATATATATATAGTAACTTCCATATATAACAATATGCCTTGCAATTTTTCTCTAATATAACTAGATTTTATTATAGCCAATTTCCTTAAAATGGAACGTCCAGTAATATATTACGCTATTCAATAGCGACTTTTTCCTCAGACTAAGTAAAGAAAAGCAATTAATCAAAGTCACAAAAGTAATAAAATTGGTAAATGTCAAAAGCAAATCAATAAATGTTCCATACTAGATTGCAATAGCATTAAGGATATTGCTCTGAAATCATTTAATTACAATTACCGTTGATTATCGAAAATTATCCTAAATAAACATTTAAGCCGAAATTTTTTTTCTTTAATTTTAACTTTATTTTGAATGTTTCAATGATTTGACTGTTATCTAACATCTACATTACAAGACATCTATGATATGGTGTGTTCATAAGAAAAAAACAGTTTCTTATGGAAATATAAAAATCGTGAATTTATTGTTAAAGAAAATACTTGTAACGATCAACGGATAACAATAAACACGATTTAATTATGATCATTAGATCCGAGCAAAACGCAAACTGAAATAATATAATTTTTTAAAAAAGTAAACATTTTATTAAACATATAACCTATATTTTTGACGCACATTCAAAGTGTTCTTCGTACAGATAATTTCATTTTAACAAAGTAAAATTTTATATATAATAGATTTATGAATTATGATTGATATCTAATAGTTGTGATATAAATGTTATAAGGTTACATATAATAAAGACAGACTCTTCGATTTAACCCATAAATGCACTATGTTGCAAATCTGCAACAATTTATTTCAACACTTATAACTCAGTAAACATGCAATAAAGAAACTCTAATGCATAGTGTTGCATAAGTCTGACAAAACGCCGAGCCATTGTGTTTTCAAATTACTCTAATTACGCGTGATATTGACATTTTAAAAATATTCTTATTTTTGAATTTGGAAAAATCATGCATTTATATGATAACATTCATCATGATGTCACCAATAGTTGATGACGTAAGATGACGTAGAAAAAGAAAATAAATTCTGGCGTCACGATATTTCTAAATTTAGCAATTACTTGATAAAGCCTTCTAAAAATATAATTTAACTATAAAATTCCCAGAATTTTAATACAAAGGGTCCCAAATATTTAGCTGGAAATATTTAATTGAAAATTATTTAGTTGGAGAAATATTTAGACAACTAAAACTACTATTTAGTTAAACATACAGAAGTTATAATAAAAAGTTATAGCCGAAGGGAAATAAACAAAAAACAAAATTACATTTGATTCAGGCAATAACAACACAAAAACAAAGAACAATTCAATTAAAAAGAAGATTATTCCAGTTTAATAATTTACTAAAATTCTAAAAAAATAATATATAAGTGGAGAAAATTCTAACTCACAAGGATTACCTAACTGAAGAGAATAATATCAACTTCAAGAGGACCTTAACTTACGAGACAAAACCATTCAGAGGAGAAAACAGATTTGACAATTCGATGGAAACAACTGCGACAACATTCTCAAATTTTTATATACAGACAACAATTCACTTGCCAAAAGAAAATTAGAGTTACTATTCAGTTTCAGTGTTCAACAGAGAATTCATGTCGACGAAAAAAGAAAGAAAAATACGTCATATCCTGGTACTTCATTCTAATCCAAAAAAAGTGAAAACTCAAAGAATTTATTAATCTATTATAATTAATGAATTAATTTTTAAAACCTCCGTGGTCAAAACAGAGCACAGTCTACGTAACACCAATGAAACCACAAAATATTTAGCTCCTTACCCTACTTGCAGGCCATTGTGCAGGGATCCATTTGATTCAGTATCTTTCACTCTGTTAACATTATACACACTTAGGTTATATTTATTTTATAACTATAAGGTTTAAAGAAAATCAAAGAAAGTATATTTATCTCCAAAGACATCCTAGACTTATGTTTCACGTGCATAAGTCTAGTGTTTATTGATTTAAATTGGACCACAATAATCTTTTATATAGTTATTAAATCATATCGTTATTCACATTCATAGCATATTAGTTATTGAAGTCAGATTAGTGTTAAGATCATTACCCCAACATTTTGATCTTAACACACACCAACTTTAAACAGATAGCAATAATTATATGCCTGATCTTCGATAAAATTATCTGCAGTTATAAGGTTACATATAATATATATATAATTGATTGAATCTATTCACATATGTGATGTAATTATATTGGAATATTTGATTTCCCTGTTCCATATATCAGTGGTGGGCAAATAATGTGTCGCGGAAAAATTTTAAAATTGCCAAAATACCCCATTTAAAAAAGTACTTGTGATAAAAATTCTTAAAAGTAAACTTCAAATTCTAACAAATTATTGTTTACATTTATTTTATAATTTTTATTGGATATTTTAATTCTTATTTGACTAATTAATATATATCTGTAAGTAGCTTATTCTTATTTCATTTTTAATGGTTTCTATCCTTTCATGGTTTTCTAACTTTTTCAAAAAGAATATAATTAAATGTTTCTGGTACCGTTTTAAATTGATAAAACAAAATCGAGAAGATCCTGAATCTCAAACTAACAATGCCAAAAATTATTTCATTTTATAAAGAATTGCTTAGATAAAGAAGAGGAATTACGTGAAATAAAATGTAATAAGATTAGCAAGGATTTACTCAAAGAAAAGTTAACGAAAGAAGAGCCGAAATATGACAGAGAATCAAAACAGAAAGGTATAAATAAATATATTAAAAAGATATTACAGAAAATGGATGAAAATATATCAAAGATACAATTGACAGCTGTTGAAAATAACTCTTATGCCTCAGTTTAAAGAAATGACCGATAAAAAATCAATAGAACAAGATATACTTTTAGAAATAAAAATCAGATTGATAGGAAAAACGAATTTCAAAAGCCAAGAGATCATCACCTTCAAGAAAGAAAAAGAAATTTCAATCAAGATTTCAACGGAAGACAACCAATTCGAACCAGTTTCTAACAAAGATTCAGAACAAATATTCAATGTTATGCATTTCATGAAAATGGTCACATGCGTTTTAAATGCCAAAATATTCGATGTAAGGTCATCATTAGTGCCATAAGTGTTTTCAAAATTATAATTACTATGAAAATAAATTCGAAAGAAAATTCAATCAATTCAATGGAAATTACAATCGATACTGCGACATTACCAATCGAAAGAATGATCAGAACGGCAGAGATCACGTTGCTGCTGTATATGACGACGAGCCAAACGACTATGACGAACACTCTGAGATTTCGGGAAATGATATCTCCAAGCTGATAGGAATATGTTAAGAGCGATAAATCACATGTAAGCAATGATAAAATTTTGAGGACCTTAAATATTGAATATTTGACTTATTGTTTATTTTATAATTTTACTGAAAATATCGATTTCTTCTACCATCAACAATTTGATAATATATAATTTTCAAAACCAGAATGAAAATGAATCTATATTTTTGAGTAATGACAAGGATATTTAACCTATAAATAAATTTAATGGTAATTTTTAATCTCATAAAAATGTTTTTTTTATTTATGTGATATAGGATATTGTAATATCGATGGTAAACTTTTTAACAATATTAAATTAAATAATTGAATTTAAAGCTCATTAAGGAAGGGAATATGCCAATGGTAGTATGTTAGGAATTTTATGCAAAATTTCTTTACAGATAAAATTTAACCATGAGAAAATAATCAGCTAATTTTTTGTAGCCAAAGAAATATACCAATAAGTTATTACAAGAATAGATTTATTATTTAATGAAAATGTCCACAGATTGACAGTAATAAGAAAGAACAAGAAACTTTAGATATGATATTAAAAATTGAAAGTAAAAATCCAGTATATGAAATTATCATTCAATTTTCAGATAATTTTATGTGTAATAAAAAACAAATATTTACATCGAATTGAAACGAGTTATGACCCGATACCAATTAAACTTCGGTAACAACCAATACAGTGTGAATATTTTCATATATTATTTTTTATTTATTTATTCAGGTCAATCGAATTGTAAAACATTTTTTTAGGAAACGGGATTGTTTAAGTATGTCCATTGGATAAATTACCATATTTAAGTAACTTCAATCCAATTCAATTGTCAAGACTCCTTCATCGCATCTTGGCGGTGAACATTGGATCGGAGTCTATGTAAAACATGATAGGAAACATGTATTTGATCCTATGGGTTTCTATTATCCTGCTTTATTCGTATGGAAACTGCAAACAATGGGTAAAGCTATTGGATATAATAAAAAATTGTTTCGAAATCCAATGACTCAAACATGTGGTCAACACGGTTTATTATGGTTAATCTATAATAAATGTTTTCATCTTCTATTTTATTAAATTTTAATTACTTAATTTAATTTTATTATTTTAATGATTTGATTTATTTTTAAAATTTATGTTAGAATTGATTGGCCGATAATGAAAAACACATTCACTTTATAAACACGGACATTTTTGTCACAATTACAATTTCAAAATGACCACAAACCAGTCAATCGTTCTTGGAGAAAATGATATATTTATTTTTATTATCATTGTGGTGTATTCGTAATTCAAAAATAAATATTAATTAGAAATATTTTCTTGATTATTGCAATGTTTGCAATTATAATTATAACCACCACAATCATTTAGACAGTAGAGCAGTTAATTCCATACAATTTCGGGGAACTTCAATTGAGCATCAAGGGAATGGAAATTTTTTATTATTATTAATATTATATTAGATCTTTTTATCGGAGATTGATACAAGATCACGGAGAATGAAGCTCTCCTTGATATTTTAGAATTTTCGAAAATGTTAAATTATTTTAATATTATTTGTTTAAAAACATATTTTTTAGATCAGAGTAATCAAACAACAAATTATGCGCCCACAACTATTGGGGATGATGCTGCAGATGAATAAATCTCTATCCCAATGAAAATCTATCTCAGACAAAAATATGAACGTATCCTTGCAAATGCTTCATGAAAAATATCTTATATATCTTAAGGTATGTTTTATTACAAATTAAAACTATCGTCATGTTATTTTTATTATCATTATTATTATCATCATAATATAAATATTATCACTATTATTAATATCATTGCGTATAGGGAGTCGATCATGTCTACGAAGCTTAAAATGCACTCGGAATGCTCGACAATATTTCTAAAATGAAAGCGCGATGCTGGCCTGTCCAGTATAAAATGACATTACATGTACATTTTGGAAATAAAAATACTTTTTTTATTCAAATAACGTAAAATAAAATGGGATCATATGTACAGTTGATAAATAAAAATTTTTTTTTATTATTTCAATTTGGTTTTATTTAAATTTCAAATGTGTCAGATTTTTTACCCCACCGTATAGAAAACTGCAATTATAAGTAAATAAAACATTACAACAAAAGAATTGTTGTTATAAAAAAAAATTGATGAAGGTACGTGCATTATATAGATGACTAATAAAGAACCTCATTAAAATTTGACTTCACATTAGGAATTGCTCTCCGAAAATTTGTTCCTCTATCATCTCTACGCCAATCTGGATTCAATCTCCTGGATGCACTTTCAGGATTATTTTAAAACCAACACTGGTTTGTATAATGACCAATTTTCTTACAGTGTTCACATTGAATCACTCTCGCTCTCTCACTACCTTGTGAATTTTGGCTTGCTCTGTTCACATTATTATCGATTCTCCATTTGGGCGATTGGCTTTTAACTCTGTTTCTTGTAACATACTCAAGTTTTGATTCATCTTTCTTCAATTTTCGTCTCGTCATCATATGAGCATCTGTTTCTTCCTCTGATTAAAAATTTGCTTTCAATTTATTCAATTTTTGATTCAATTGCTTAACATCGTTCTCAATTTTCTCAATTTTCTTTCTGATTTTTTGTCATGACAATCTTACCACCTCCCAACACTATCAACAGAAGTAGTTTTAATGTTATTTGAGATCAACAACTATTGTAAGTTCTCCTTAAATTCATTAATTTTGAGCTTGTATATATTTATTCTCCTACATTTGGTTTCTGGGTTCCAAGATTACGGTTCTATTTAAATTAGACTTAATGTGCAACTTATTATTTTCAGATACTTCAATCACCCGAAAAGATAACCAGGTGAAAACTAATTTTAAATTTTCCTAAGATTTGTGTCACGAGGAAAAAATATTGAGAATATTAGATTCCATTTTTATAGAATTTACCAGACATGTGAGTCAATCCGTGATTCATTAATATATTAAATTAAAATTTTACTATAACTTTTAATTTTAATCGACAACATGACATTATTATTTCAATGTTTTTTGAAAATTGACTTTTCTCTATCGAATGATGTATAATTAATCTGTCTAATAAAGATCTTTTAAAAACTTTTTATATATATTTTTGAAAATGTAATTTTTTAAAAAGGGTGCAATAAATGTTCAGTATTTTTATACTCAGTAAAACGGATTAAATTTTCAGTAATTCAAATAAATTTTCATTAATTAAAAATAAATAATCAGTAGAAAATTCCAAATTTGTAGACAAGTCGAACAAAACGAAAATATGAGTCTGATTCAAATTCAGAATCTTAACCAGAAAATAGTTTTACAAAAAAGCAATATCGACAACGGCAATGGCGAAGAGAAACAGTTTTTTTCAAAAAGAAACAAGAATGTTTAAAGGAAATTAAAACAGAAAATAGTTGGAGCTACCATTTTTCTAAGACCGGAAAAACATATTACAAATGCAAGCATGTGATTGCTCGGGAAATTAAACAGTGTGATGCTGGAATTTATTTACACTTTGACTCAACATGCGACGACATTGTGCACTTTTCAAATACATACACATACTTTAAATAGTTCAGGAATGTCAAAACTTTCGCAAGTCACAAAGGGAAATCCAAAAGCTATTTTTGTAAAATTTGCTGCTAAAAAGTTTCTATTGATCAAAAGAAGAAGCGTGGCAGACCCTCAAAGTCCAAAAAAGCACTGTTAACCCATTAAAATTTCTATCATTTAAATATTTTCAATAAATTTCACTATAGGTTTTATCGATCTTTTTAAAAATTTACCAATAAAAGTTGAATTTGAATTTAAATGTATATATTATGTATTATTATTATTTTTGATAATTAATTGACCTAAAATATGTTTACTTTACTGGCCATTTCAATCTTTTGTACTGAAACATAAATTACTGAACATTTTAATTAAAATACTGAACGTTTAATATTGCCTGATGGATTTATTAAAATTTTTAAGTACAAATACTTGTTTTATTTCTTACCTATCATTTGACTTATTTTAGGAAGTTGGGGGTCGTCAGTGCATGGCATACTTAGGTACTCATCATTGCTGAGCAAACCTTAACTATTGACTGGCTATTCGCAAAACTGTTGTTATCAGGAAATTTGTTGGATTCACCCGATTCGCCTAGAAAGAACGCTGTTTCCCAGCTAACAATTTAGCTAACGACCCATATCTAACCATGTACTATAATTCGTTGGTTGTCTCGATTGAAATGCTGAATTTTATGGTAGCTGATACTATTGTTACCATGTTTGGCCTATCAGCATTCTGGCATCCACGTTTATCCTTATCTATTCTCGCCAATTATTCCCCGAGACAATCTTTTTCAAGCCGACACAAATGTTTCATTTTAGAACCTGCCACGCAACAAAATCCAAGCCACACTCGTGATACAGGAATTTTGGACGGGTAATCGCGGGTGTCCTCGCCTGATCGTCATAATGGTCAACCAGGTTTTCTACCCTAGCGGATTTTCCTACTCCAATGTTTGGTCCCCAGGTGAAAAAATCCGACCATTCTATTCACTCAGATTCCTAAAATTATTAGTCTTCAAACCATTCTGCTCTCCAAGCAAAGATCCTACCCGCCGGACTACGAGACAGCATGGCTCAAGAGCTCGACTGCATTGTACTTCTAGTTTACTCAAGGCCGTTCTACCAAAGGGTCAAATTTATCGCTCTTAGCATTCCCATAGGCTTCGTTGCTATTTTTGGACTGTCTCAAAAAATTTCGCATATACAAAACATATCAGCATATAATGAGAACGTTAACGAAATCATTTTTAGAAAAATGTTATTAGTATATTAAAGTTACAGATAGTGGTTGTAAGATTAAAAAAACATAACCCTATAAATAACCAAAATCAATCCATTAAATTAAATTATTTATTAAAATTGTTGAAAAGTGTGTTCATAAAAAGTAAAAGTTGTTGAATGGCTGTTAGCCAAGATGAAAAATAATGAGAAATATTGGAGCAACAGCGAGAAATGTTATTGGCTCAGCTTTGACTGGACTAAACACCGATGTAATGGCCCATCTACGGAAATAGTCATCACTGACAAGAAGTTTTATGAGAAGCAAGGGCGAGCACCTGCCCAATCCAGCCACTCCTAACTTTGTTATTCCTCCTAAGTATGGTTACTTGGTGGTTCATGATTCTGGAGAGGATTACCTAGGCAGAATTTTGGCAATTGGGAAATGAGAGCTACTAATGGAATTGGACAAGGATACCATCTATTGTGATGGCACTTTTGACAAAGTGCCTACAATGTTTTATCAGCTGTACATGTGGCATGGCAAAAAATAGGCAATTCCTACCCTCCATGCATATACTTCCTTTTCCAGAGAAAAAACTTGGCAACTTACAACAAAATGTTAAAAATCCTACCCCAAAAGGTTATGGTAGATTTTGAGAATGCCTGCACATCTGAAAATACAGATGGTGAATGAAATATAAAAGTTTGTTTTGATGATAAATTGTAAAACTAGATGAAATGACCTTTTTATACACGATAATTTACATTAATGAATAACACAAATATATGTTAAAGCTAAAGGTGAACCTTTAAAACAGTGTTGTCCAAACTGTGCGCCGTAAAAAAAACCCTGTTTTTCCAAACAACTTAATAAAAGGCAATTTGATTGTGGATATTTTAACAGTCATTTCAAATTTAAATGTTAATCAGTGCAAAATTTATTTGTTTACATCAAGCACATAAATCTCATTAACTATGTTTTATGAATTTTTCATTCACTAATTTTTCTAAATTTAAAATTTTTTACATTAAATTTATTTCAAGTAAATAAGTTTTTCATTTCTTATTAAAAGATTCGTAAAAGTGCAATAAAAAATTGCAAATAAAGCAAAAAAAAATTTAGGTGTGCCGCGAAAATTTTTAAATCAGCCAAGTGTGCCGTGGCTCAAAAAAGTTTGGACAACACTGCTTTAAAAAAAGAAACAACAACCACATTCGCAAATTAACAGTGGAGTTTATGCTTGCAAAATCAAATTTTTATGTTGACTAAAAAAAAACAAAGTAATTCAGGTAACTTAGATCTGAAGATAGTTGTACTACATCAACAACCGAAAGATGATTCAAATGTTTTTTTTCAATAAAGTAATTGAATATGACAAATTTATTCATTCCTTCAGAACTTTAACAAAAAATACCCCGGAAATATTTCTGAAAATGAATCATCATTGACAAAAAAAATTGAATATACAAAACACTAGTAGAAGTTAACTACTTTTATAGAAAATATATGTACAATTTATGTTTAGTTATAAATCATAGAGAACTGACAAGTTTAAAGTCAGAAAGATAAACTTCTTCAATATCATATCTTATAACCAAAGTATGACTGTTTCTATTTGAGTGTTTTGCAACAAAAATTAATTTTAAATGTGAATGATTTAATATAATTAAAAAACTTTTTAATAAATAAAGAAAATAAATTTAATGATGTAAAAAACCAGTGCTATATGAAAATATATGTTGTTCCTATTGACTATATCTTCAACTGAAATTTTAATGCATTTGATAGATATTTTAGGATATTTTATGAAATGCATATCTTTATAAGTTGTGTTGAAATTCATTAAATTCTTAGATTTGTGTCCACTCGATTGAACTTGTCCATTTAGATTATAACCAATTAGTCGACCGCTTCTCATTCTATTTCTCAGTGAATTCCGATTGGAAAATTTATCCGTTCACTTAGTCAATGCTTGGATAACTAACCGTTTTATCTTCTCTGTATTCACATTTTATAAGTTCAAAATTTTTAAAACTTCCGCTGTAACGAAAGGGGATATTTGAAATTTACATTCTTTTCGAAGACATTTTTTGAATCGATATCAGAATTCGGATGAACAATTGGATTCAAATCAATAATATTCAAAGATTTTGCTTTATCCATATTCTATATCAAGCAATAAACTGTAATGGCAAATGCTAAAATTCTCACAAAATAATTTTCGAGATTCAACAAATCAGGTGATCAAACACAGTTTATAATTCAATAAGGAAACGAGTTAAAAAATCTAAAATAAATGATACATCGACAATTCGAATTCATTAAAAAAAATCTAGAAGCAAACGCGATTAGAACACAAATTATAATAAGCGATCACAAGTCACACACAAATAGATCGGCCGAAACATATGTTATAAAATTACTAAAAAATTATTTTAATTTTAATACATAGTTATTATATGCAGTTTATCTGTTTTCTAACTTGCAGATATATATGTAGGTTATAGGCCACGAACTAGCCCCTACAACATTTAATATATCTACCCATGGGGTAATACATGACATGTCTGATGTCTGATTGAATCATTATTCAATTTTGTATAGTGTTTCGACCAGTCAGAGGGGGATTGCCTCTGACTGGCAGTTGTTTGGCTTTTTATATCGCGTCTGTGTGCGCGGTCTGATTTGATCGAGTATTGTTGGTGTGCGTACACAGACGCGAGAAGTAGGTAATTTTTTATAATTGTAAATTTTTATATCGATTTGTTGCAGAATTATATTTGGGTGGAAATTATTGAATTTTGGTTTTTTGTTTAAACTGGCTAATTGGTGAAATTTCTAGAATGCTGGAAGTGAATTTTCCTTGTATAAATTTTTGGTCTTTGGTCTTTCGAAACTGGATGGTCCCAGAGAAATCATTTAGGAGTGAAGAGCCCAATGAAAAACAGAAGTTCATAATGGGATTGAAACCCTTACAGCTGCCGATATTTAATGGGAAGGTAATGGAGTATCCTGGATGGAGGGCAATTGTGAGAGCCTGCATCGAGGACACAGATGAGCCGAGTGAGAGAAAGTACTTGTACCTGAGACAGTACTTGGAAGGGAAGCCGTTGCAATTGATTGCCTATATTGGATATGGCTCGCAGGCTTTCGAGGCGGCGATGAAATTACTGGATGAGAGGTATGGGGGACCAGAAAGATCCTATTCAAGGTTCTTTCCAGTGAGGCTCAACGTACTGGAGGACCTAGGACCCCTCTGACTGGTCGAAAATGATTATTTAGTAAAAACTGCAGATGATCCACGTGGCCCTGTAGATGCGGATAATAAAATTGTTCTTGGACTTATTCATGGTAGCAGAGTGTGGTTCCGGTTAGCCAGCCGGAACAAGGTATTATATATATATATTGTCTGTCTTATATTTTTATTATATTATATATCAACGGTGGGCAAATGCGGCTCTTCGTTGAGTAAACTGCGGCTCATTGATAATTGAATTTTTGATAATTGAATTTGAAAATTGAATTCGATAGCGAAGTACTTTAAATACGAAAATGTGTGGAAGATTGTTTTGAAGATTGTGAATTTAATTAGAACAAATGCCAAAACACATCGTCAATTTAAAAACTTTTTAGAAGAATTAAGATTAAATGATGAAACAGATGAATTGCCCAATGATGTCTCCTTATGGTGTATTGTTAGATGGCTGTCAACTTACAATGTTTTGGACCGTTTTGTGGAACTCCTAAATCCTATCATAATATTTACCAAAGAAAAAGGAATAGCATACCCAGAATTAGAAAATGAAACTTGGCTTTCTGACTTAATGTTCCTTACAGACATTATGGAACATTTGCAAATATTAAATTTGGCTTTACAAGGAAAAGAAAAGATAATTATTGATTTGTCACAAACGTTATTTAGTTTTGAAGCTAAACTTCGGCTTTTTGTGAACGATCTTAGGTCGAAAATATTTAATCATTTTCCACGAATAAAAGCTAATAAAATTGATATCACAGAAGAAAAAGTAAACGAATACAGTGAAAAATTGGAAGAATTGCAAGCGGATTTCAAATGTAGGTTTGAAGATTTGAAAGTTTTAAATCTACATTTGCATTTTTTGTGAACCCATTTATTTGTGATATTATTGAAGATGGATTTCCAATTTCTGAAGTAATACTTGTTAAAAAAGCGGTTGGGGAATTGGAGTTATTAGATATGAAAGAGGACCAGGCTTTGCAAATGCACCATAAAGTTACTTCTATAATTGAATTTTGGAAACTCGTACCAGAGGCAAAAATATCCACACTTAAAACAAGCTGCTTGCCGTCTAATTTCAATTTTTGGTACAACATATTGTTGTGAATCTTTGTACTCCACAATGAAGTTCGTGAAGTCGAAATATCGTTCACAGTTGACCAATCAGCATCTTACAGAATTGCTGCGAACAGCTTTAACAAAGTATACACCAAATTTCAAAGATTTGACCAAAAGTCTTCGTTAATTCAAGAAATTTTATTACTTTTTATTAATGGATTTTTATTATATTTTATGTTTGTTACTTAAATTTTGAAATAATTGTTTTTAATAGCGTTTAAGTCTTTTTTAATCAAATTAATGAAATAAAAAGAAATATGTAGTTCACTATGGTGGCTCTTTAAAAAATAAATTTTCGGAAAATGTCTCTCATTGAACTCATGCGTGCCCACCCTTGTTATATATGTATCATTTTTTATTATATTATATGTATTGATATGTATTTATCTGTTTTCTAACTTGCAGATATATATGTAGGTTATAGGCCACGAACTAGCCCCTACAACATTTAATATATCTACCCATGGGGTAATACATGACATGTCTGATGTCTGATTGTATCATTATTCAATTTTGTATAGTACAAAGTATATGATTCTTTCAATTTTTATTATTTACCTGATCTACAGCGATAAAAATTACTTTTTGGAATTACTTTAAAATTAAAAGTATATAATACTAAAGTAGAGAGGTTATATTGAATGTGTTTACAACACCACGTATAAACTACTTTAAAATGTATATAAGTTGCTTATTTATCTATACGAGCATGAATCTCTGAAAATTTATTATTTGTGTACCATGTACAGGTAATAATTGAAAACCTAAACGGTACAACTAGAAATATATTGATTTACTTTCATTTATGAGTCGGGAATATCATGCTACTTTTATATATACTTTTTCAATAAATGTTGAACAAAATGACGTTCTCACTTAAGACAATAACGAAGTATCACCATTTAAAGAGAATGAGAATCCAATAAAAAATATTATCAAAGTCAAGAAACCAATTCCGATTGAAATAAAGACTTGGTGGTCAACTATTGTCAAGGGATGTCTCTATTATATGATTACCAAATTTAACTTTCACTCGCCATGCGCCACATTGCTGACTCAGCTTTGTCAGTGCTCCATAATTCTATCTTTGAATTTGTGAACAGGAAACTCTTATTTAGCTTTTTAATATTCCATGCCATATGGCAGATTTTATGAAATATTTGAATTCAAATTTCCTTCTCATACTACTAAATACAAAACCAACGAATCATCTCAAAATTCAAAGCATTATATCTAAGCCGCACTTTTTAGGCATCATTAGCAATCTCCAAAAACAAACAAAAATATATAATACTCCACTGATAGGGTATCCGTTGAAAATATAAATGGCAATTGACATAAATAATTTATTATCGTTTAAATTATAAATTCAATTTTATATACAAAAATTTTATTTTCAATCAAATTAGCAACTAATAGCAGTAGTCAGTGGGAGCTGACCAGAATAAAAAATTTTAGCGGAAAATTTATCATTTAGATTAATTTAAAAAATAAATATCTTTTTCTGTGAATTCTGAAGATATAAAATGTTCGATATTTTCGGGTTCTGTATTTTCTGCAGTTTGCACATTGCTGCTATAATTTCTGTAGCTTCATTTGAAATGCTTAAATAGTATTTTGTAGTTTGGTATGTTATTCTTTTTAAAATTTAAGGAAAGAGATATAAATAAAAAGATTTAAATATAACCTTTACCCTCATTTCTTGTTTAGACTATCGATCAATATTTTATTTCATATTTAAAGCGAATTTCTGCACAAACCTTTTCAATGAATTTTAGGTCCTTGAATTGGTCATAGAAAACTCAAATTTACTTATCAGTGAAGTTCGAAAACGATTTGAACTTAATTGGAAAACTACAAATACAAAAACAAAACACCAATCAAGATTTCTAGATGCAATACGAAGAAGCATACATCGGAACTGAAAAATAGATATATTGTATAATTTTCTTTTTATCAAAAATCTATATTGTTATTTCAACAAAAGACAAAAAAGTAATGAAATAAAAACATTTCATCACACAACTAATCGAGATTCCATAGAGTAGACAATGTGACTATTGTCATGAAAAATAAATTAGTTAAAACTTAAAATACGCATAGAAAATATAATTCACCTCGAAAATCTTATTTATCTAAAAATATTATTCACCTTAAGATTTATCCCAAAATATGAGAACGTTAACGACCGTTAATTATTGATTGAAATAGATTATGAACTTACTGCTAAAAATATTGAGACATACAAACATAATTGATTGTGAAAGAATTAAAGTTTGTATGTTAGTTTGTCTACCCATATAATATATATAATATATATAATAGTATAATATATATAACATCAACATATTAAACATAGCAAGGATAATTGACAGACAAACTTTCATTCTTATAATATATATAATGCCTGAGAACGGAAAAAGAAAGTTACTAAAGAAAGAAGACAACAATTATAAGAAGCTGATAGAATTCGTAAATAAAATAATAATATTTAAACCCATATGAAATAGAGAAATAAAAAAGTGTATTTTATTGATTGTTGATGTGTGAACTGTATCTATATTGTTTATGTATTACTATGCATTGTTTGTGTGTGCATTTTCTGATTGTTTGAGTAGTGTTTATATTTTTCGAATGTTTGTGTTTTTAGAATGTTTTCAAATGTTTTTTTTCTGATTTTTATTTAGAAGATAAATTCAAGTGTCAGAGATTATGTTAAAATATCTAAAATAAAAAAATTAATTTAAATGAATTATTATAAAAAATGTAAACTCGGACGAAGCCGGGTACCACAGCTAGCATTTTATATAATGATATGTCACATTGCACAAATATCATGGTTGTAATAATGACAAGTCATTTCGAAGGTAAATTTTGATTTTTAACAAATCGAAATTCTGGAAAATGTATCAGTCAAGTGTCCACTTTTATACCAATCAAAATCTGTATGGTTTGAAGTTGAAGTAGTGTAAAATATAACATAATTTAAAAGTGATTTTAAGCAAAAATAACCCTAAATAATAGACAGCTATGTTGATATTATTCCAAAAGTGTATGAAACGTGCAAGATTTTAACCTAAGATTAGAAAAATACATCAGAATTAAGATAGTATTCCTGATATAAAACTCGTATATGAGAACAATATAACTTGTAATTTAATATATTTCGAATAATATATTTTTAATAAATTTCTTATATTTCGAAAAACTAATAAATTGAGTTATATTTAGTATGGAAGTAAATGAAGAAGAATGCAATGTAATTATATCTAACAATAACTGAAGTTTTGTACAATATAATATAAATTAAATTAAATATTTTCTTAATTTCAACTAGTTCTTAATTAGTATTTAGAAAAGATTGAAAATACAATAATAAATGAAAAAAAATTCATATATTGAAAATTTATTTTGTGAAATTTTTCGAATGCGGTGGATATTGAAAAAATTAATAATGCTCTATTAAGAAAATAAACGGGGGAAACAATGTAATATATTGTGAAATATATGTAGAAATTAAAATTCTGTATCACATTTATAATTATTTATTGAATTTATGTGACACTTTGGCTCCTTAAAACATTTGACCAAATGAAATATAAGTAATTATTTCATGAACTTTCAGCAAAATATTCGAATTGAGTATTGTAATCGAGAATAACGTTAATATTGTCAATTTAATACTCAATATAGTAATTATTAGTGAGCCTGTATACAATCTGTTTGAATTTCTATTATTTCAATTTTGATTGACTACTTTATTTTCCTCTTTATTTAATATTTTTAATGCTTAACATTGACAAATTCCGATATTTTTACAACGACTTATCTTGTAGTTGCCAGTCCACGTGTCAATATTAATGTTTTGACAAATTTTCATAAGTATTTCACGTTGACTAATTTAGCCCAAATCAATTCAATAAAAATAACAAATTTCTAGAGAAGTTGCTTTTTTACAGTAAGAAATACGACTCAAATATAATGATGACATATTGTTGTTTGATATCGCATCAATTTTATGAACATGCGGAACATATTGATATTGGCTAATTACTTATTTGGGTAATTTCAATTAATACATTCTAATTTTGCTTGAAATAAATTAAAATTCGCTACGCCATAAATTATTTCTATTTATTATTATTTATAATTATTATGTAATGCTCAAGGTTCAATTTACAATCTCTTTTTTTTCACGCGAACATAGAAAAACAAAAGAAATGAATTTGTAAAATTTAAATTCTAATTTTGATTTTATTACATTTTTTCCAGCCGGTTTTAAGATATATAACTCACATTTCAAATCATTTTACAAGTTAACAAATAACTATAATCGATCAAACTTTCAAAAAAGTTTTCAAATATACTTATGCAACTATTTTAAATTCTGATTTAAAAATTATTTATTGATTTTATTGTGTAGAATTCTAAATATAAGCATATAAAACTTACTTCTACTAATGAAAATTTGGTATTCGATATGCCACTTTCAAGCGATTTCCAACTACGGCCGGAAACCATGCAAGCCAATAATCTATGCAAGTTTTCTTTTATTCCTAAAGCTATAGCCTCTTCTCTGATACCTTTTTCATTTCCGTCAATCATATAAAGCCACAGGTGGCAGTAATGCGTTAGAAAATCGTCAGTCAATTCCTAAAGTTTCTAACTAAATCAAGTTGATTTTAGAAATATATATAGCTAATCTTTCATTACTAGAGTTAACAATTCCAATCCTCACAAACTCAAGTATCCGACAATTTTGTCAATTAACTAATTACTCGAGTCTTCAAAATTAACATTAAAAAATAATTTTCCCACTAAAAACGTTACGAATTCGAACATGTGAGATCTTTATGTATTTAATTCTTTATTTATTAAGTTTTCTATCAAAATTTTCCAAGAAAAGAAATTTCATGAAATATAATAGAAATATAATAGAAATCGACAATGTTTATAGTTTAAGAATTCAATCAAAAAGACGCTAATTTAAAAACAGAAAGAGACAATTTTGCAGATTTTAAAAATATTGAAGTACACAAAATCTTAAATATCAATAAATTAATTGGAAAAATAGAATGATGAAAATGAGAAAGAGTGTCAATACTAAATAAATTTTAGGAAAGTGAAAGATAAATAACCTAAATCAACTAGTATTGTGGATAGCGAGTGGTCACAACACCTGCTATGACGAAATAAGCAGAAAACTAAACATACTCAAATTAATCAATAGCTTCTGCGCTCCTTCTTTAACTTAATTGATACAAAAATTTTATAATCTTAAAGGACCAAAATTTAATTTTACAACTGTTTACATTATACATACATATATCCCATTACTATATTCACCGTAATTCAGTATTCTCTACTGAATAATAAATATTTTCCCTCCATATTTCCCTGGATTAAAAGCTGTGAATGCATGATGATGTGGTAGCATAAAACGACTTCTGTATGTAACAAGTTCTTCTTTGCTGCTTTTTTTTTACAAAATAATGTAGTCAATTTTTTTGAATTTGCCGATGCAGCTATATTGGATCGATGGCCAAACGTTTCAATGTGCATTTGTATGTCATTTTCACCACTATGTGATATAGGCATTTTAAAATTATTACACAATGAACAAGTATTGCGATGATAACCGCATTGCCGAATCCATTCATATGATTTGGTATAATTATTATAATTTGTACGTCTTATTAAAAAACGATAATCATTACATAATTCAATATTAATATATTGAGTTTTGTAGCTTATACTTACTTTATATATGATATCGTTTTTATTTATATTAATTCACTATATTATATATTGAGCTTATAATTGTATCACTTTATTTATTTTATATTTTGTTACTTTGCGACCATTTTAATTGATTTATCTTCCGGGAATGCATCAGTAAGTAAATTTAGACTTATAGGCAAAACACAATGTGCAAAATGTCAAAGAAAGTTCATCATTTTCACCCAATTGACATCACTTGAAAATGTTGGGTGATGCCAATTGTTGGAAATAAATAATTTAGAAAACGGGAGCTTTTTCAATGTGTATCGGGCAACCTTGACATAGATGAATAATATTGTATTTTATGAAAATTTAAAAAAACTAGCAGAAATTATTAATAGAAAACTTGATTACTAATTTGGCAGGTACAATATAACTTCGATATATTAATATAAACTTCTATTGGAGATATTTTTAAATACGAAAAATTGAAATGTGGTTAAAAATTTTAAACAAAGAAACTAAAACCCATTTATTTAGAAATGAAATAATACCTAGCAGCATAAACATCTTAAAGTTTGAAATGATAAGGGAACAGAAGAAATTACGAAAAGGAAAAAAATTCGAATACGTATTTAAATAATTTTATATTATAGTTAATCTTTCTAATATCCTGGAAACTCAGGGGATATCGAAAGCTGAAAAAAAGACTGGCATATAGCTCTTAACCGAAAGATTTAAAAATATGTTTCGGAATCTGAAATTGGCGGTGACATTAAAAAGTACTTGAGTGACATTAAAGTGCGAGAAATAATGGCATTCTGTACCTTATCATTCGTTTACAATTCACTGAGTCGTTTTGATTTTATTTTAATATCATCAGTCTTCAATTTTCTTATGTTGAACCGCTGTATCATAGAAAAACTGATTAGAAAATATAATATAGGAGTCAACTTCCGGGAGCCTGATTAATACATGCTTGTAACCATGAGTCATACAAGCCCCTACTACTTATTAAATAACAGTAACTAATAAATATTTCAATTTTACTATAGATTTTTATATAAGTCGGTTTTAATATATTATTTTAAAAATTTCCTGGGTAGAGTATGCCACAAAGGATTTAATTGAATTTTGGTGCATTTGATTCACAATCGAATTTCGTCTAAGATGTGTATTAACACTTCTAGGAAAATTTACACAATTGTTCTTCAACTCTAATGCTACTGTCCCTGTTAATTCTGATGTCAAATATTGTTCTGAATTTGTCGAGTAATAATACTATAAAGAAATATAAGATTAAAAAAATGCGTTTTTAGACAGAGATTTCAAGAAATAAACAGAAAAGAGTTAAATTTCTTCGGTCATATTTATTTTACTAGGCAGATTTGGTAAATGTAAGAGTGTGTTCAGTTATGTCTAAAGTGATAAAAATTTTGAAGCCATCAAATGGACTAGATATTCTTGCTAGAACTTGTCAATGGAATCACGGTTGAGCGTTAAATAGACTGAATGGAGATGTCATTCTATTCTTTCTTACACAATTGGTTGGATAATCAAATAATGTCTTTAGAATTAATAAAATGAGGCCGAGAGTTTATTTCGTGTGAGAATTTAGATTTTTCAAGTTATGAAGCAATGTAAACATCATCCTCTTCACATATAGGTTCATTATCATGAAAATTAGATTTACTTATCTCCTAAAGAAATTTTTTAATTTTGAAATTAAAATAAGATTTTTATGCCAAATATGTCATACTCCTTCTTTCCCTCTATTAATAAAACATAATTAATGAAACAAATTAATTTAAAGTGCACTTAACCCATAAAAACAATAGTGATTATAATTTAAAAGATGTCATTATTTCCTCATAACATGATATACATTGATTAGTTATAAATGATAGCCAGATTTTCAAACGAAAATAATGATTTTTGTATTTTTTTAAAGTTAATTAATATTTTTCCATTTTAGTGAATCCAATTATAAATATTATGATAAATTAAATCAAACTAAACCTGATATAAACCGTGATCGATCAGCACAATTTCTGATCGAATCGTGAATGAGGTCCATATCATTGACAATAAATATCTCAACCAACTCGAAGGTTGTATAGAAGATGACCTAACCAATATATTACCAGGATGTGGATCACTATGGAAAAATCCTTGACCAAAAATCATTTCTGAATAAAGTTTACAGAGATTTTGAGAAACCTGAAGAGGCGATTTTCGAACGAAAAATTTTGGATTAATTCTTACTTCTTTGGGTGAAATGCCATTCGATTTAATATAGGATAAATCATTTACTTTACCACCATGGCAAAATTCCATAACGAGTAACTTTTCTGTAGAAAAACTCCAATATATTTTAGGAATCTTAAAAAAGACATTGGAAAAACTTGTTAACTTTAACAATACGCGTCAACAAAAAAGTTATTATCAATTGATGCGATGTAATAATATAATATAATCTTATGTTAATACAATTAATACAATAATGTTAATACCATAAAATAATGATTTATCAAATAATTACAATTTATTACTTCTAGCATCATTAGAAATTCATTACAAAACGTATCTTTCACTACCAAATCATTTTTATCATAAATAGATTATCTATATTTATACTTAATATTTATGTCAATATATTTAATAATTATGTCAATATATATATAATTATATTGTCAATATATTTAATATTTATGTCAATACATTTATTAGTTATGTTGATATATTTAATAATTTCAAAATAATGCATTTAATGACAATAAATTTATATTTTTTTGCAAGATCTTGTATTTCTTAAAACAATCTTATTTAACAGATAATTATTGTAAATTATTATTATTATTTTGTCATTGATATTTTACCAAAAAATATTTTCACAATTTCACATTTTGCAATTATGTATTTTATACAAAATGCACATTTATTGTAATATATTTATCGGTTATTCTTTGTGTATTATTAGTATTTTAATAATATAGACACCGGAATTCTGAATTTGAAGATGATTCATAATTAGTTTTCATCGTTGGCATTGACATAACTGATATTAGGTTCAATTTTTTTATTAGAAAAATTGGTTGACGTTCTATGTCAATTATTACGGTTAACTGTGACAGTAATTAAGATCTAACAAATAAGAATATAGGTTGTTATTAAGAAGTGTAATAAACTGTTATGGACCTTATTTAATATTTGCATGAGCATTTTTATTATAGGATGTGTTGTGTAGATATGTCGTGCATATATGTATTTACTCACCTATTTATTTTTCTGTCCATTTAAAATACAAAACTGTAATAACTGCCAAAGGCCATAATAAATATCCAAATTTACAGTAAATGTATGCATGTTTTTTTTGGATTTAATTTCCATATATTATATGGATCTTAATAGCTAATAACAATGTATAAAATAGACACTTCCAAAAGACCTTAATTCAACAGCTTTTATATGCTCCATTTGATATAGAAAATTACCAGGGTATATCTATAACTTATAATCAGTTGCATTATATATTAGCTTGATTAATTCCATGCAGATTATGAGAAGCATTAGAAATCTTTATTGAAGAGTTTTTCAAATCTTGATATTCTTTGGTTGTACCAAACAACGAACTGAAGCCACTACTGCTACAGATATCTAATTTTAATTGTTGATGTTCAGTAGTTTGAAAATTGTGGAAAAGTACATTAATTACAAATATTTGACAAATAATTTTTTAATCAATTTAAAATTATTTAACGGAAATTTTATAATTAGTTCCAAAATACAAAATTGAATATAAATCGACTTCACATTACAATTTACAACCTAATCGCAAAAAAAATAATGAAACACAAACAGAAAACGCTCCGATTAGATGCACAAAACACCCATAAGCGGAATGCTCAATCAACCCCAAAAGTACTTTATCGACATTAGTCGTATGGATTTCAATATCTAAGGAAAATATCTAGATGCCATATAGGTAATATCAGGCGAGTCAATGTGCTATTTATTTGATTCATTTGACGCTGAAAAGATTGCGTGGCGTTTCGTATTTCGAATAATTTGAAAGTTTTAATGGTTTTTGATTCGCTATTGGAATTTTTTAAACCTAATTTTCAAGAAATTACTTTTCCATGTAAACCATTAATTAATGGCAGTTGTGAATGATGACTGAATTCAAAATTCGGTATCGTCGTATGGTCGTAACGAGCTTTCTTTTTTAGTAACTACATGTATAACAGAAGCCCAAAGTGACGATCAACGACGTATGATACCGATACTCTTTTTCCACTGCTGTTCGGTTTTAAAAGAATCTTGGGAATTTCTCAGGAATTTTAGTAAGTAGTATATTGGTTGTGGTATTTGGAGGTGTAATAAAATCTACTAGATAACCAAGGGTCAAAGAAATCCGCACCAATTGTATTTCTATATTAAAATATGTGGCGATGGTCTCGTATGTGGGAGTACTGTCCTTAAACTGCCTGTTGAAGTAGTCTTAGATGAGTATGTGAATGGAAGTATGGATTTTAAATAAATAATTATTGATTAATAGTAAGGTTTATTGGCATAAATATTTATTGAATAAGGTTTATTGACAGAAATATTTATTGAATAATAATAATAAGGTTATTAGCATAAAAAATGAATAAAAATATTATTCTTTCCCCTTGTTAAGATATAACATTTTATTTCCCTACTAGTTTGAAATAACCAGCATGAAACTACTGTTTTTAATAATGTACAATAAAAAAATATTGACTTACGAAATTAGTAGTTTTGTAAAAATATTAAAATGAAGTTAGGCAGTACTTTAAAATTTAGGGAGGACCGGAAACCTTGTGAAAAACTAACTTTAACTGAATTAATTTTAGAAATAAGATAATTATAAAAGGAAGTAGAAATTTTTTTATCATCATAAACTAACTTTAAGAAAAGGTAACTTTTTTGATAATTTGTTTTGAATATTTTCAGCGTTACTACCTTCCATCAAAAAATTCAGTTCTTTCGGGAGATTTCTGCGACTTTCTTCAGCAAGCCATTTTAAATTCATTTGAGGAAACAGAGTAAGACTAAGTGAAAACAAAGTGTCCATGCACATTAAGTCTAACGTGGCGTTATCTCTGACTTCTCTATGCTGTACCTAGATCATTGTTATATGACGATCAAATTTGCCAAAATGTCTACTTTTATCGCTACCTCTTCCCCTGTACTTCGCAATTTACCATAATGAACTTGTGCTAATGAAGCAGTTCCAATTGGAATTGAAGAGATTTCAGAAAATAATTCGAATGGCTGTGCAAATTATGATTAAGAAATATAAATCTTTTTCAATAAATAAGATTTACAAATACTGGTACAAGAATAAAAATCAATATCGTAAAGACTTCATGGATCGCGTAAGTTACAGGGTTTAATTATAATTTTAAGATTTTATAATTGATGTTTATAATAAAGTAAAACTAAACATAATAAAGTACGACTTGCACTCGATTTCAATCTCGATTATTTTATATTGATAACATTTCATTGTTATTATGTCACCAAAAGAATAGAGAATATAAAATAATTGAAATTTTGAGTATTTCCCAATACATAATCCTTATTAGTCTCTATTAGTTCACATCATATGCTTTATCTAATGAAACATTTCAATTATTATTGTTGGGTTTTGGATTATTTCAAGTCGGTTCCTAGTGTTCTTTAAATCAAAACAATGAACGACCCAACGTATATTGAAACAACAGGTTCACAATTTATTATCACGCTACAATTACTGATCAAAGTTTTATACGATTCTCCGCTCGGCGTTGATGCTTTGCAAACAAATAATATTCACCTTTTAATCCTTCAGCTTCTCTTGACTCTCGTTTTCCTCGGTTTCCGTTTGGTTTGATTCCTTTTCACCTTTCCGTACTCTTAATTCTATT
Organism: Schmidtea polychroa; assembly: GCA_959609185.1. NCBI lineage: Eukaryota > Metazoa > Platyhelminthes > Tricladida > Dugesiidae > Schmidtea > Schmidtea polychroa. The sequence goes on from CAUHTR010007713.1 coordinate 69,934, forward strand.
TCTTCTTTCCCTACTTTCCCTAATTCGTTTACCAACTTTTACTACAGTCTGATTCTCCGAACCCTAGCTGAGGCAAAATGCCGATTTTCTCTGATTTTCCCTTTGCTTATATACTCCTCGAAATCAGGATGACAAATGGTTATTGCCGAGACAATCTTTCACTTGACATTTGCTTCCACGTATCTGCTTCGGCTGTCACCCATAATGGTCCAACGAATCCAGATAATTAATGGCCCTAAAGGTCTTCCTACGCGCGCTATCTTCTCCTTACTCTTTTCCCATTAATCATTGTGTCATGCTAATGGGCCCAAAATTTCCTTATGTTTACCCAGCTCGGGTTTCCTTTATCTCTCGGGTTTCCCATTGGCTCGGGTTTTCCATTAGCCAATTAATTAATTAATTAACGTTTTCTGTTTTCATACATTTGAATGTTTTTCGACCCTTCCTAACCATTTTCTGATAAATCCCTAACCATCATCTTGTTGACCATTAGCTAATCTATACCTGTCCCGTTTTTCCCATTCGATTTCGATGATTTTTCCATTTATTGATTTTTTTCGGATTTCCGGATTCTTGCCTTTCGTAATTGCTTTTGGCATTTTCTAATACTGTTTCCATCACACTTTCCTTTACTATTGATTCTGTGCACGATCCCGCTTTTATTTGTCTTTTTTCTTCGCTTACTTTCTATTTGAATTATTATCCTAAATTTCATTTAAATTTTTAATTTTAATTTACAGACCTCAACATTATGTATTTTTTAGAAAATTTTAATGTTTATCTTGGATTACGTTCGAATTCTTTCGACATGAATATTTTCTTAATAAATAGGGAAATATTCATAGAAGAATGTGATTATACCTTAGTAGAATGTTGTAAGAAGTTAAAGTTGCCATCATGACTTTATTTATTTTAAAAATCTACTCGTTCTAACATCGAATATTTCAACTTTCATTTTATTGCTGAATTTATTATCAAATTAATTACTAAATTAAATTTTCCACTTGGAGATTAAAATTCTGGGATTAGCTATTTATAGGCTGGGATTTCGGGATTTGCAAAGATTGGTATAGAAATTATAAGCATTCTTACGACTTTCAACTATTCTTTTCTTTTAAGTTTTCACACAAATTCTTTGCCACTTGTTGGGTTATTATTTAACAAGTCCGATAGTTTCTGACTTCTCGTGTCCTTTTCCATTCAAATAGTTAAAATCCAACACAGAACTTTATTCAATCTTTATCACAATTACAAGTAGTCATTCGATTTGCACTTTTCTTTCGTCGACAATCGTTATCATAAGGTAGGTTTGTTTCGCATTTTTTTTATCAGAATAGAAATTCTACCAATCAACATATTCTGATATTTCTCCCTACTCTTCTTAAACTATTTTAGTAGAATTATTTTTTTCGGCGATCATAATCTTAATAAATTCATAGGCAACAGACAACAGCATATGACCCGGAAAACATAGCTAAATATGTCCAAATAAGACTTTTGCAAGTGATTTATTTGAATAAGGTTCGAACAATTTGTATCTAAATTCAATTAGTTTTGAAATTTCGGAATTATAAATTCATTTCAAAGAAAAGTATTCATTAAATGCTGATTTGGTTTGGATATTTTAATTCCAACTATATATTTCAATAATTTAGTATCCACGTTATTTATGGATTTCAAACGGACTATTATTAAGAATACGCGTAATCATTTCGACAAGATCTTTCAAAAATTCATCCATTTTCCCTGTCAAAGGGCAAAGTTCTATTCAAAAGTTAGGGTTTAAATAGAAATATTTCTTGATATTGATTCTTCCATTTCATTGATCGAGCTTAATGTCTTTTCAGAATTACTTGCAAACGAAGGTTTTGGATATATTCAAAACCATGAAAAAGAATTAACAATTAAATATCAATAATTTGATGAATTTTGATGAAAAAGTCGGGATTTAAAGGATTTATAGCCGAAATTTTGAGACAAACAAATCCAGGATCTCGAAGTAAAATCCCGTAATTTAAATCATTATGCACTTAGTGTTTTTACTTTTTAATTTATTAATAGTTTATTTTAGATATTACAAATAATTTAGTGACAATTAATTTTATATCAGACACCCTTACAAACATTTAAAAATCAAAAATTCATTGAAAATAATAAAAAATGAAATGAAAATTGTATGCAAAATCATTATCTACAATTTAGAAAATTAGGACAATTGATAAAGCAGGCCAGAGCCGTAACTATGGGATGGCAAACATAACCCTGGTCATGGGCAACAAATAAAAAGGCGCTCACACAAGGCAATCACTGTAACGCTTTTTTTTGAAAAACGCAATTTTGAACATTAAATGTCAATGTCAAATATCAATTTTCAAATAAAGTAATGGTAAACATTAAACGAATATTTTTTTTAAATAGACTTTAAAAATCTTTTAAATATTTAAATCAATAGTTCATAAATGCAAGTTGGTATTTAAATATTTAAAATAATAAAAGAAAATTAATCATTAAATTAAATAGAATTTAACATTAAAAATTACAATTAGTTTTAAAAAATTCTAATTGATTGAATTTTATTTAATGTCCAATTAGACATTAATTCTATGACATTAATTAAATTCTAAATGTATAATTTTAACATAATTAAACATTAACCCATTTTAGATTCAAAAAAAGATACTAGCCGTCTGGAAGAATAAAAAAGCGAAAAGAAAAATTGCAGCTGCAAAACTAAAAACAACTCAAGTTATTGGACAAATTTATAAAAAAAACTACAACTACGAGATACGATATCACCTCTTCTGCCGAAATGAACATTGAGTAAGATGTAGTTGAACAAATTATTGAACATGAAGTTTCTATGCCAGAGACAAATACTGAAAATAATTTGGAATTACAAATGCCTTTGCATGAAATTTGCGCGAATATGGAGGATATTCAATTCAAATTGCCAACGAAGTTCAAACTTCTGTAGACGACATAAATATTAATGACAAAGATTATAAAGATTTAGAAATAGATTTTAATAATCCTGTAACTTGAATTCGAATTCTGATCAATTTCGATGTTTAATTATTTTACATGGCCCAGAACATTGGAAATCAGAGAAATACCCTTGTTCAAATGATGATTCTAATGGCAGTGGCCGCAGTTTTAATAACGCTTGGATGTACAAAACACTAAATAATAATGAAAATGGACATCATAAAATGGCTATTTTAATCAGAGAAAATGAATGCCTTATGGTGGGTTACAGATAATCCAAAGTTTCTACCTACTCGTGCTGTTTCCAGCGTAACCCAGAATACAATTGACAACTGACCACTTGATACCCGTTGAGCAATCAACGTTGGTACTGTATCAAGGGTTTGAGTACTAGCAAAAAGTAAGCATGCTTAGCATACTAAAATTGTCTAACACCCACTGGGATTCACGGACTGCCGATAGAAGGCGTATGTCCGATTTTCTATTCGGGTCCCCAGCTATTCCTACCGATCGAATATCGTTCCATTTTTAGTAACCTAAACACAAAATACAAAACCACGTTTTCTTAATTCATCGATTTCCCGTTTGTCGTTACTCACACTCCATTTCAGAATTATCCATATACGCGAGTACACACATAGGTATTCGCCTCCCCATCCATCTCTTCAACCACCTGTATACGCCATAAGCTTGCCGGATTATCTGGGTGTATTCGATTCGGTTTTAATCACGGTCAAACATCCAACATACTCTATTTAAATTTACTGCATTCTCGATCCTCGTTTTTATCAATTAGTTTTTAAATGCCTAATTTGACTTTTAATTAATTTAATTTTTAACGAAATATCGATCTTGATGAGGCATTATCTCCTAGAAATTTAGAGAAAACATTCAATTTCACGTCTTCATTGTTGCTTCAAAAACATACAAAAAACATTGATCTTTTTAAATTACATTGTTAATTAACTTTGTTTAAATTAATCATTTTAATTTAAAATCTTGTTTAGCACTGGATGGTAATTTGAAATTTAATATTTTTTGATTTTCAGGATTTAACCAGTACATCGGATTTTACCACTAAATTCGGCTACATTGTGGTGACAAGTATTAGTGACGAGCCTAGCTACTCGTGTTACTTACTTCTCCCTCAGTTGTACTCGTCATGAGTGGTGTAATCACCATTTCTCGTATTGGAGGGTAATTTATTTTATTCAACTAAATTTTTGAAATTTTTTCAGTTACATTTGGTGGAACTTTCGGCCAGGAC
>CAUHTR010007713.1:74285-109607 GCA_959609185.1 Schmidtea polychroa
TTAATCATTTTAATTTAAAATCTTGTTTAGCACTGGATGGTAATTTGAAATTTAATATTTTTTGATTTTTCAGGATTTAACCAGTACATCGGATTTTACCACTAAATTCGGCTACATTGTGGTGACAAGTATTAGTGACGAGCCTAGCTACTCGTGTTACTTACTTCTCCCTCAGTTGTACTCGTCATGAGTGGTGTAATCACCATTTCTCGTATTGGAGGGTAATTTATTTTATTCAACTAAATTTTGAAATTTTTTCAGTTACATTTGGTGGAACTTTCGGCCAGGACTGGAAAAGCCGATTTTGTTTTTGAGGGGATTTCCATATTACTCCTTGTGGGTAATTTTATAATAATAAATTTAAAACCCGATTTTTTCTAGTATGTTTGTGAATGGTAATGGTAATTCATTTTGATAATTTATATTATTCATATATAAAATATACATAAAATATATACCATGATATATAAGATATATATCATGATAATCTATATGATTTATATAATTTTTGAAAATTTATATAATTGATAATTTATAAAGTATTTTAATTTATTTTGAAAATTTACACAATTTATAATCATCATATGTAATTAATTAATGTCTTAATGATTTATACAACTTATATATTTATAATGGGATATTTAGGGATCAGGAACATCAGACAACTGACTCAGATTGTAGTTCCAAACAAACTCAGCTACATTTTCGGGACATCCATAGTGATTTTGCATTTTTATTTGTCTATTTTTTTCCCTTTTTGCATTTATCACCACCATTCAGTGAAAGCACTTGTTATTTTAGTTAATAAATTTAGCTAGATTTTTGGGTTTTGATTTACCGTTTGTAGTTTTAAATAATTTTAATTAAATATTCCAGTCTTTCAAAGTAATCTCTGTGTAATTTTTATTTTCTGGGGGAGTTAAATTAGCTAGAATGTTCCGATAATCTGGGGAGGTTAATTATACCTTATATGAGGCTATTATATATATATATATATATATATATATATATATATATATATATATATATATATATATATATATAGATATACACATACACACACAGACATATACATACATATATATACATATGTACACATACTTATAATTTAAGTTATTAATATTGGCGTCGTTTTCCGGGAGGGGAGGTGTTACTAAAAATAGATTTTAGTGGTTTTCGATAATTTTATTGGAAGATAGGGCCATTGAAGATATGGGAATCCCAAAATCAATAATTTGGTTTATAATTTTATTTTTATAAAATAAAGATAATTATTTTAATAATATAATAATAATAATAATGATAATAGTAATAATAATAATAATATTAATAACGATAATAATAATAATAAATGTAAATTTATATTTTTATAAGATTACCACGAAAAATTATGAAATTATATTTTTAAATGAAATATAATTTAACTCTATATGAATATGATATAATTCAGTATACCTAAGTAATAGTTAATGGCTACATGATTTGAAAGGGGTTCGGTTAAAAAAATACAAGTTATATTTTTAAAGGTAATATAAGTTGAATATATATTAAGATAAGCTAATCTAGCATACTCAGGTAATGGTTAATGACTATATGATTTTGAGGGGGGTCATTCATAAAAATTTACAATTTATATTTTTAAATATAATCTAAGTTGAATGTATATTAAGATAAGCTAATTTAGTATATTTAGGTGATAGTTGATGACTATATGGTTTATGGGGGGGTGGTCTTTGGTGAAAATTTTCAACTATATATATATATATATATTATATATAATATATATATATATATATATATATATATATATATATATATATATATATATATATTATATATATATATATATATATATATATATATTAAATAGTCTAAGTTAATGCTTTGAGATAATAATTAATGGTTATATGATCTGAGGGGTTATTTATGAAAATCTATGAATTATAGTTTTTAAATTTGTAATATCTACATATTTAAGTTAATTTATTACTTATTTATAAATATATACACACATATACACATTTACATATACATATATACATTGTTTTCGACTAATGTATAGTTTGGGGAGGGGGAGGGGGTACTTTTGAAAAAATGTAAGTTCTACTTTTATAAGTTTCAAATATACATATATAAGTTAGATTATGAATATGAACATTTGTTTCGACAATTATGTAATTTTGGGGGAAGCAGTAAGGAAAAAATTACAAATTTTAATTTTATGATTTTATTATCCAAAGGTCTAATTTGAATTAATATTGTTAACATTGACTATTACACAACTTGAGGGGTTATTAATTAAAAAATAATTTCTTAACAAAATTTTAATATACATACTTAAGATCTAGGAAAAATTTATGACTGTAAATTATCGTTTCAACAGCTTTTGGATCGAATGAAAACATTTTTATCGGAAGAGAATTTTCATCTTAATAATTTATAATTACTTAACCCTTATGCCGGCAATTTACTTTTTATAGTTATTTAACTTAGTGTATAATAATGGGAAGATTTTGCCCGAATTATGAGTTATAAATATGATATTAGTAATTTATAGATGAAGAAACTTTGTCAATAGGTTGATGGGGAATTTGCGCCTACCAAGACCATTTACGATAGAGAAATTTAGATTATATCAAATAGATTATTTTGTGGGCATCTATAGATATTAGTTGGCTTACCATTACTATTGAGATTATATCATCTTAGGTCCTACTCATCGTATGAACTTTAGGTTGCAGTATTCTGACAGTGAATAGAAAGAGTGGAGAAGGAATTTCAAATGAAATATTGAACAAATTAGCTCTTGACGGGTTAAATATAAATGATAATGGATCGAATATGGTAAATTCAACGGTGTACAAGCTCATATACCGAGTAAAAATTCACTAGCAAAATATATTCCTGGTGGAATACACTCTTTAAATTTAGTTGGAGTTTATGCAACAAGCAACAATGTAGAATTAATTAAATTTTTTGGAATAGTGCAGAAATTATAAATCTTTCACACATTCTACTCGACGTTGGTGAAAAAATATCATCTATTTTAAACATTTCTCTGAAGGGCCAGTGATACACATTGGAGCTCAAAAGCAAATGCTCTTTATAAACATAAAAAAGACGTATTGAACGTGCTTTATTAAATATCTGGCGACATAACTTATAATTTTATTTTTATGCTAATAATGTGGAATAATATATTGAGCAAAATACAATTAATAAAGCATTGCAAAAAAGATCATCAAAAATGTTAGCAGGTCTTTTAAATGATTTTAAACATATGAGATGTGACTAGTGATTGCGTCTTCCCGAACTTTTTAAATTCTAGGGATACGGGAATTTCCAAATCTATAATCAATTAATTTCTCGAGATTAAAGATTTTATTCTTGCCAATTCTTGAGAATCTCGAATTTCAAAGAAAATTGTCTAGTCAAAAAAATACGTGTTATTAAGAAAAAATAATTAAATAAGCCAGAATAAATCGTGCAAAATGAAAACAAAAAAATTATATTGATTGTATTACATTTATAATTTTACTGTCAATTTTTATAAAAATAACTTTTCAACATACACAAACAATCTATATGGGTTCTACCTTTGAACACAAAATTTCCAGAAATTGAAAAGTTTCTCTCGTTTTAAGTTATCACCCTCAATAATTTTTGATATTCGCCAAGCTTTCTCGAATTGATTCTTTCAATTGCTGAGCTAAACTTAATTCATTCTCAGAATCAATCTCAATACCATTCGGTGAAATAGTCGAGATAGTAGTATTCAAATTGCTATTATTGGTGAATCATGAGTTTAAGTGTGTGCGTTTTATTTTGTGTGTGCACACAGACGCTGACAATTGGCTATTCGAGTGGTTGAAATTTAATGGTCGAATTCTTTGGATTTTTTGGGATTTATATCGATTTTGGAATTTTTGATGATTTTGATTGAATGTCAGATTTTTGTTTAAAAATGTGAATATTTTGATTTGTTTTTGAAAGTAAAGATTTTAAATTGACTTTGCGTGATCATTTTATTTTTATACTAATAATGTGGAATAATATATTGAACACAATTAATATAGCATTGCAAAAAAGAACAGTGAATATATCATAATAATCAAAAATGTTAGCAGGTCTTTTAAATGATTTTAAGCATATGAGATGTGAGTCACATCATGTGATGTAGATTATGGTTTCAACAGAATCAGAGATGAAGTTATAAAAAATTATCGTCCAAGGTAGCCGAAACCCGACAATTGGGAATGTGTATTTTTTATAATGACTTGTTAATAAAAGTTTTATTTATTTATTTACTCATTTATTTATTTCATTTAATCATTTGCGGTTTAACTGATGAGCTTAATAAATGATACAAAATCGAGTTCAACACGATACCTATATAAAAAAAGACAAGCAAACTTGCAATGAAATTTAATGTTTCAGTTTTTACATTTCGTTAAATATTTCAATTTTTTCGACATCAAAAAAGTGCCAAATTTTTTTATGAATTAATTTTCAGCCTAACCTACAACTTTTTATCAAAAATCCAACAAAAAATAGAAAGTCGAATACTAACTAACATAACCTATCTATATGGCCCTAAATTCGTAATGAATTAAAAATGAGATGAAAATATTGATGGTTAACCTCCTAAAGCTTGATTAATATCTTTATCATATCAAAATACAAGCTTACAATTGTCAAGTTTTACAGTTTCAGTAATGGGGAAATGGAAAATGTAGCGGGTGTACATACGAACAATCATTAATAAAATGTAAAAAAAGATAACAGAATATTTTTAAGGTAGGTTTAATCATAATTGTTAACACTTAATTCATCACCTATTCTCCACCGTTAAATATAAATTTATTTAATTTATCTACATTTGTTTACAATTAAATATGATGACCGATCAAATGAAATAAAAAATTCAAGTTCATATAATATAAAATAATTGTTGAGCTAGAACCCAAGAATTTTAGAAATCGTTTAATTGCTACGAAAATATATACACACGCACCGCACAAAGTTCAATTAAAATCCACGAAAACACATCAATTAAAACCAAGCGATTAAGAAACAATTAGGAAAGTATTAAAACACATTTAAATAAAATGAAAAGCGCAAGAAGTTACAAACATCTAAACAAAATGAATAATATTGATAGAAAGCCTCATAATTTAATGATTTCTTATGATAGAAACACCATTTTGAATTTGAAATTCATCATTGCGATGAAATAATGAAAAGAAAAAAACAAACAATTATGGTTGTATTAATATACTAAAAACCATAATTAGACAGCAATATAATTAGTTTGGCTTGAGTTAACATACGAAAGAGGCAATGATGAATATAATAGAAATTGTAGAAAATAATTAATAAAATATTATTGTAATATTATTTATTTATTATATTATTTAAAATTTTATTAATTTTTATGAAAAATACTTAAATTTACTTATTTATAAAATACTTTGTTTTCTAGTTTGTTTTAAAATTGATAATTGAAATTGTAGGGGACTAATCGCCTTTAACTGATTTCTCCGCCTCACCAACGTAACAGATCATTGTAAGAAACATTTCTACATTTCCATATGGTAAGGCATCACCGTGAGTCGCGATATTGTCTGTTATGTATGTTATTCATATATTTGCGGTTATATAAATGAGTGGAAATTATGTAAAATTAAGAAAATCGTAAACAAAACATTGATTAGAAAAAGTTATGAGCAAAATAAAAGAAATATACAAGTGACGTAATTACAAAAATACAAACTAATTAATTAAAATTTTGTTCACAACATTAATCATTTTATTAGGAAAAAAAGTCCCATAGTTAATGCTTTATTTATTTGTTTAATTCGATGAATTTGTAACACAGTTATATGGTTTGCAATTTGGATTGATTAATGTTGACCTAGTCACAATTAGACAGATTTGATTTAATTTGCTTATGCAGTTATGCATACATTTTATAATAATCATTAAACTTAACTTAATAAATCTAATTTACTTTATTATTTTCAAAAAATTCATATAACCTCAACACCAAGTTCTTCTTTAATAATTTGATAAATATTTTCAAATAATTCACTGGGAACATTATCATGAAGCACCTTAAGCGTATTGACATATTCTTCTGGTAGCAAATATGTTAGACTACCTAAATGCTGACCAATTTTAATAAAACATCCACCATTAACAATAGATAATGCTAATAATTTTTTTGCTGCTTTTAAGTGAACCTTAGAAATTTATGCCATATATAAATATTTAAATGAATAATACCTGAGATAAAAGATCATTGTAATTGGAATCAACTTCATTAGTAGAAAAATAAAATTGTTTATAATCTAATATCATAGAAGCAACCTGCATTAATTTCAATATATAAACTTATAAATGAGAAATTACGGTAAAAAACGTTCTTCCCAATCTAAAAACAATATTGCTTTTAAAATAATTAGAATGCTGACATACTACGTAATAAGAGCCAACTACAAAAACACTCCCAAAACATGACTTTCTTATCATTCTACTTTCGTTTTTATCAATTTTAAAACAAACTAGAAAACAAAGTATTTTATAAATAAGTAAATTTAAGTATTTTTCATAAAAATTAATAAAATTTTAAAAAATATATATATAATATTAAATTTTAATATTTACTTTTTCCAAAAACGATGTGGTGTGATGTAATAAATTATAATATTAATTAATATATTTTTAATGGAATTTTAACTCTTAACAAAAATTAACGTTTATAATTACAAAAAAGTTTAAATTATGAAACAACTCAAAAAAAGAATTTATAGATTATGAAATTTCAATAATTATTAATAAGGAAATTTTTTGATTTCTCACTGGATTTAATTTTTTTTAATTCCATCTCGTTTACTATCAACGATAAAATTCCACCATTTCACATTGAGTCTCAGGAATAATTGAAAAAAATTGAGTGTTTTCTGAATTTTCACTACAGTAAAGAAAATTAGTGTTGAGTAAAAGTGTTAGAGTTAGAAATATATATGTCTTAATTAAAGACTATAAAGCTGGTCTCCTTAAATATTGCTTAAACATATAAGTGGAATATAAGGGAACGGGCGAGAAAGGTAATCAAGCAATATTAACTATAATTAAGATAATATCTAATTGATACAATAACAATATCGTTTATCTGACTATATTTTTATCTTATTTTGGCGCTTACGTTGAAGCTTTCTGGTGTGTATTATTTAAATGTTAAGGATCACTAATAGATTTATCATCAATTCCTCCCTAAGTGCCTAACTATTATGTTGGTACTACACACAGTACCTGGAAATAACAAGCATGTAAGCTCCGTGGCTAGAACTACTCATTGAATTTTCACTTTCAGAATCATGTCGGCCGATGTAGGGTTTCACGTCGCATTATTAATTTCGATGCTACTCTTTTTTGATGATTCATCATTAGTGGATGTTAATCAATGTTCACATTCTTCAAAATTCTGAGAAGGAATCTGCCTTTGTTTCTATGACTGATGATCTATTCCTACACCTGTTATATATTCTGTTAGTTTTCAATGACTTTCAAAAATTTTGGCAGCGTGTACCAAGGGTCGTGATTGTTCAAATGTCGCTGACTGGAACTTTTACAGTCTCTAGCATATGGAGCCCGAACTCTCTACCGGATCTAATAATAATTTTGGGATGTTTGACAATGAACTCAAGAGTCATATACTCAAACGAAATTTAATTAATTTATTATTTATTATGGTATTTCCAATGTTAATTATTACAATAATATTTTATTAATTATTTTCTACAATTTCTATTATATCCATCATTGCCTCTAAAAATATGACTCTTTCGTATGTTAACTCAAGCTAAACTAATTATATTGCTGTCTAATTATGGTTTTTCGTATATTAATACAACCATAATTGTTTGTTTTTTACTTTTCATTATTTCATCGCAATGATGAATTTAAAATTCAAAATGGTGTTTCTATCATAAGAAATCATTAAATTATGAGGTTTTCTATCAATATTATTCATTTTGTTTAGATGTTTGCAACTTCTTGCGCTTTTCATTTTATTTAAATGTGTTTTAATACTTTCCAAATTGTTTCTTAATCGCTTGGTTTTAATTGAACTTTGTGCGGTGCGTGTGTATATATTTTCGTAGCAATTAAACGATTTCTAAAATTCTTGGGTTCTAGCTCTACAATTATTTTATATTATATGAACTTGAATTTTTTATTTCATTTGATCGGTCATCATATTTAATTGTAAACAAATGTAGATAAATTAAATAAAAATATACATAACGAAAATTAAATAATATTCATTTTATTATTAATAGTTTCCAATTAAAATTATTGTTAAAATTCATTTAGTTAATTAACTTTTATCTGGCACCCCGATAATAGCCTAAATCCAATCATACAAATTCATTATTGATCCTTTGAATAATTTAGTCCAAAATCAATTTCTAGTGAAAATTTGATTATCGGAACTCTTAAAGCAAAAAAACAACACATTTTGTAGAATATATTTCAATAAAGTCCATCTGTCAATGGCAAATACAGAAAAATAAAGCATAAAGACAATATGATCATATCAAGAATACAAATGCTGAAAATCTGACGAGATGCGAATTGATGAAAATGCAAATCAAGAGTGCCAACTAAATATAATCTATTATATCCAATATATATGTATATAATCTATCTGTCCACGAGAAACATTTGCTGGCCGATATTATATATCAAGCCCAAATCTATAAGATATAACAATTAATTCCTATCAATAAGATTAAAATCCAGAAAATTCATGCCCTATTTTTCGTTATATTTATTGATTCCTAAGTTGCATCCCCTAGAAGCCTACTTTAATAAAATATTTAAATATCTCAATAAATGTGTCAATTTTAATTTTTAATTCCTATCTTTTGAAAGTATATTTCCTAAAATTTTCTATATTATTTTAATTATTACTTTTTTAATTTATTATATTTTTTATATATTATCAGTTATTCTCAAGGTTAATGACAACAGATCAAATTGATGATTTCATTGATTTCTTCTTTAGTGTTGATTTTTGGCTGTCTGTTTATGATGAGAATTGCTTCTTTGAATCTGACCTTATTTTGGATGTTTCCATTGGCTATGATTTCAATTCCTTTGTTGGCTGACATTGTTGGAGATGTCTGTTTATCGAGGATTTTCCACCAGGATCTAGATGTTCTTTAACTCTTTGGTGCAAGGTCCTGAGTGTACTTCCAATGTATATTTCATTGCATATATTGCACGTGATGCAATAGACGATGTTTTTTCTAAAGCACATATCTTTCGGTGTCTGGCAGTTTTTCATTGTGCAATTGTTTTCTCTATTTGTGTTGTTTGCCAGAGCTTTTCTCAATGTCCAATATTTATGTGCTATCCGAATTGGAAGAAAAAAAATTTATGTTTGCCAGATCATTAATTTAAAATCAAAATTAATAAAAAATCATGTAAAAAATGATTAATAAAACTGTAATAAAAATGACACAACACAACAAAAAATAGTTATGTTACTTTTAGAGCATTTCTATAGTAAATCTAACCCTCTGATTTCAAATATCACATTAGTTTTTGTCTAGCGTCTCCGTTGGTTTGGTTTTTGAAGTTAATCTATTTCACTGAAATTGTTTTTAATATGCATTTTTGCTATTTTTAATTTTTGATAAGAAAGTATTTAACACAATTATGGCATCTTTTCGAAATTATAAACTATCTGCCGACTCATTTTGTTATATTTGTGGCTACAATATTGGGACAAAATAGCGAAACCCTGCGTTTTCACTGGCCACAGATACGTTGCATGTTGGAGTCTGAGGACTTAGAAACGACAATTTCTAGTGAATGTATTCCTATGAAATAACAGAAGTGAAGACTACAAAGAACAAGTGGAGAATTTGGTGACAACATATTGCACTTAATTAAAAATTTACACTAAAAATCAAAAATTGGACTTTTTTCTAGAGGGTGAGTGGTGCATGGGGCTCATATCTACCTATCTAAATTATTGATTTTCGAAAGTGCATTTATTGAATTTTTAATTAAATGCAATTTTCAATATATTTTTGGTTATTCCTAATTAAAGACTTGATATATGTCATTCCATTGAATGTCACATTTCACTCATGACATTGAAACCACTAATAGACATAAATACAAAATCTTATAATATAGAATATAAAACCATTAGTTACCGCACACTGATTAGCAACAGAGGCCCTACGATTATTTATTTTTTATTGATTTTAAATTGCAAATGATTCAAATAGAAATACAAGTATTGATTTAAATGTGCATTTATTGATTAAAAAGTGCAAATATTGATTTAAGAGTGAATTTTTACTTTTTTGTTTTATCTCACTGTACCGCGGGAGTTTGAGATTTTCAAAATATTATTTTGACTTAAATATAGACGGTGACGTCACCTACATATTTGCTGACCACAACATTTTTGTATCTCTTCAAGATTTTTCTGGTGAAAAATTTAATTTTTCAAAGAGAGAAACTTGACTAGAAAAAGATTATTTGAGATATTTGGAAATTTTCTTTTTGTAAAAAACCCAAACAAAACCAACTCGTTTATTGATAGTTTTTCATTAATATAATTCCTCGTTCTCCTTCTTGATTTCAAGATGAATCTTTTGAATACCGAAACAGACGAAGTGCAATTTTTAATTAGATAACAACATAACATGCTTGTATAGTCATATTTGATATGGAATTTGTTTGCCCAAAGATATTTATTAAACAGTTGTGTATTATATATATTTTAGGATTGTCTTTGATTCGTGTTCTTTGTTCTTTGTGTTTATTAATAGATTCCAAAGCATAATAAGATCGTATTCAAATCATCATTATGCATTAAAATACCATTGATGTAATTCCATATTTATAGAAATGACTACCATTCATCTCTCCTTTCTATTAATAGCCGCTTATTTCTTAAAAATTTATAAATTATTTCGTGAATCAATTTTTATAATTTGGCTTGAAATTGGCTTGTTTTTATAAACTTTCCCATTAAAATTATCATTGTTTTGATTGAAATCTTCTTGGCTTCTTTATATTTTATAAGCCAATGCTTCAGATATTTGATGTCTATCGAATAACATATCCATTTTTTTCAAATTGTATTTTTTTCATTTCTTTTTCCGTTCTATCATTAAGATTTAATAATTTTCTTAAAGAATTATAAAATAATTTCTAATATACAATTATCTAATAAGAAATCAATAAAAATTTATAAATTTACAGAAATCTAATAATTAATAAAATAATAACAATAAATAATAAATAATAATAATTAATAATAATAAAAAAATAATAAATAATAATAATAAAAAAAAAATAATAATAATAATAACAATAATAATAATGAATAATAATAAAAAAAATAATAATAAATAATAATAATAAATATAAATTAAAAAATAATAATAACAATAAATAATAATAATAATAATAATAATAATAATAATAATAAATAACAATAATAATAATAATAATAATAATAATAATAATAATAATAATAAATAATAATAATAATAATAATAATAATAATAATAATAATAATAATAATAATAATAATATTAATAATAATAATAATAATAATAATAATAATAATAATAATAATAAATAACAATAATAATAATAATAATAATAATAATAATAATAATAATAATAATAATAATAATAATAATAATATTAATAATAATAGTAATAATAATAATAATAATAATAATAATAATAATATAATAATAATATTAATAATAATAATAATAATAATAATAATAATAATAATAATAATAATAATAATATTAATAATAATAATAATAATAATAATAATAATAATAATAATAATAATAATAATAATAATAATAATAATAATAATAATGATAATGATAATGATAATGATAATAGGTTGATCATATAATTTACTAATTATTCTAGCGAATTGATGCTGCTACCAGAAAATCATCGTTTTATATAATCACTGTACAAAATTTAAATCACTCGAAAGAGGAAATTTGAATAATATTTAAATTAATTCAATGCATTAAAAATGAAAGATAATTTAAATTTTAAGCAAAATTCATCTCATTAATAAATTTGTTGGGAGGCCTTAAAATGTTATATTTATAAATTGCTCGTGTTTTTCATTATTTTTGGTCATATGAATTCTGAAAATATATTTCTATATGTTGCGATTAAAGTGTGGATATGTTTTAAAAACTTCTTTGATTTAAAAATCCATTATCATTCAATATTCGTGCTGTTTTTCGTATGCCGTTTTAATGATTGTTGTTATTATACTTGATATCGATTTTGATTTTGAAATACATTTGCATAACTTCGTTTTGTTGAAGTTGTCGATGAAATGTGAAATTTACAATTATTGATCTGACTTCAAAATGTGCCTTACTTGACAGCAATAACGAATTCCAAACAATATAAACTTTTATTGATCAGCACAATTGATTACCAATTTACAACAACAAAGAATGATATTCAGTGCTTATTGTAACCCTTCCGAAAAATTAGCACCGCACTATTATTACGAATTTGAATTTATGGCAACCTAATAATCGATAATCGATAAAATCAAATTAGTTCCTGGTTTTTGTTTCAATTTAAATCTATTTTCTCGTGTCAGTCTTCTTTTTAAAATCCAAATTGTATTGTTTTATATTCTGCCATCTAATATCACTTATAGATAATTCTTTGGTTTTTGATTTCTGCTTCCAATAAATTTCTTTGAGTAATCCTTAATTCCCCTATTATTCCAACAAGCTGTCAAGATATACAATTTTATTTGGTTGTCTCGCTTTTGATTTCACCGAATTCCCTTATTATCCACCAGTTACTTTGAACGACCTGTCAAAATAAGACAATTTTATTTTTCCTTTTCAAACTGTAATTGTTAATTAAGAACGATTTCGTAGTGTTTCATTGTTATATTTTGTTAATTTCCTCTCATTTTCAACTTCTTTTTCTCACTCTTGTTTCTCAGAATTCTGAAACAACACATCCTCCATATCATATATTTTTTCCTTGCTCGTTTAACAATTATTTATATATCTTCAACATTGTTTTCATTTATTTCTTGCTCTATTTTATTGTTGATTTTTTTCATAATGACATTTTTATTACTTTGAAGTCGAAAATTTTTTATTTCTTTTTCAACATCGACATCTTTAATTGTATTTTGTAATAAAAATGTGGCATTAAAATGTTTTTCTAAATTTAACGATTCTTTTCAACATTTTTCTTCATATTGATCATTTTCTTTATCAATTCCTTCATATCGATTGACGGCTTCCGCTGTAATAAATCCTATGATAAATGCGACTCATCTGAACAAAGCTATGCAACCTGTCGCAATACGCGTTAGCATGATAATAGCCAAAATACTATCTAAAGTTAAATGTTTCAATTTTTAGTTTTTGATAGAAAATAAAATGAAATTCACTTTCTGTCAAAACCTAAAAATTGGAACAGATAAGTTAGCACATGTTGCAGCATACGACAGGGCCTTTTGTGGTCGGATTAGCGTTTGTGTTAAATCATAAGATATTTGAATTTCTTCCAGCACGGTTTTTGGAAGATGTTATCAATGTTAAAAATTTGTGATGTTAGAATAACCACAATTAGTGTATTGATTAAGCAATATTTTATCAAATTATAATTATAATTTTACAATAACCTTTATTTTTAATCGATAGCATGATATATTTATTTCAAATCTATTACAAAATTGATTTTTTCCCCGATAAAATAATGTATAATTGTCTAATTTGTTTAATTAAATTTAACTTATTAATTTGAATATAATTGTCGACTACTTAGATTAATAAAATAATTTGAAAAATGGAAAATAGAACAAGGGGGAAAACCAAGCCTTGATTCTATGTGAGGATTAGGGTTATTGATGAAATATATTTTAGAGGCCAATATTTGTAAGAAATAGATAGAAATGTCACGTTGGTGGGAATATACTAACTGCAGGAAAGTTATGTAACTCAAACAGTGAAAGATAATGAAAACAAATACCCTCAATGTTGAATCCCAACTACCAGTACACACCGCAGTACCGTCAGGACTTGTTTTCAAACACGATATTCGGTTTTCATGACCACTCAATATTGCAACACGACTACTCTTGAGAACGTCCCAAATATTCATTATATAGTCATTGTATCCGGCAAACAATAATCGACCTGAATATGATATTGTTTATAACAAATAACTAAAAATTTGACAAGTATTAAGCTTATTTAGATAAAAAAACAACCATGTCTTAGAAAAGTCAATAAACGTCTTTACAAAATCGAATATCAATAAACATACATCGATTATCAATCCATTAACCTTATAGCATAGTTAATCAATAATTTATTTATATAAGAAACACACAAACATTATATACACCAAAGGAAATCAATTGTGAGCGGATTATTCACAAATTAAGGTCCAACATAAGATATAATAAATTACTAGATAAAAAATGCACATTTACTTGAAATAATGATAAAAATTAGCGGTATAAATTATGAACACAATGAAATATATCAAGTGGATTTTTAATTATAAAAATATGCAATTTAAGAATGAGCAAAAAAATTAATAAAATTCCAATTTAAAACTTTTATGAAATTTGGAAAATGATAGATTACTGGAAATTATGGATATTGTAGAAGGAAAGCATTAGAAACTGTTAGACAGCCTTATCGTAATCTACATAAATCCTATATACTTTAAGGCACCAGGAAATAGCAATGACAGAATGCAAGATGATGATAATAACGAAAATTATACTGTTCCGGAAACAGAATCTATTTTTTAAAATCTCGTCTACATAATTTAATGACCCAATCATCGACTACTGTAATTTTGTAGTTAATCAAATAAACGATTTAATTTGACGTTACGTGGAAGATCACGCATATAGATTATTTGAATTGATACGTAACTCTATGTTGGATCTGGATGATATGTAATATCGTTAACAGCAATACAGAAATGGGATGCGCTGACAACCGATAGGAATATTAAAGAAAATAAGTACCTCCCTATACTGAAACCTGATTACGGACTATAGAAAGCTTTCCCAACCCAACATTTGTGTAATTTATGAATTAATATTTAACATTAATATAAAATTAATATTACAACTTACGATGGTGTATTAAAATCAGATAAAATATAAAACAATGATTATTCGTGAAACAATTATATGGCTTCTAGTTTATTAATATAAATATTCAATTCAATAGTATAAATATTCAATTCAATAGTATAAATATTCAATTCAATAGTGTAATATTCAATTCAATAGTATAAATATTCAATTCAATAGTATAAATATTCAATTCAATAGTATAAATATTCAATTCAATAGTATAAATATTCAATTCAATAGTATAAATATTCAATTCAATAGTATTAATAATTAATTCAATGTTCTAAATATTCAATTCAATAGTATAAATATTCAATTCAATAGTATAAATATTCAATTTAATAGTATAAATATTCAATTCAATAGTATAAATATTCAATTCAATAGTATAAATATTCAATTCAATAGTATAAATATTCAATTCAATAGTATTAATAATTAATTCAATGTTCTAAATATTCAATTCAATAGTATAAATATTCAATTCAATAGTATAAATATTCAATTCAATAGTATAAATATTCAATTCAATAGTATAAATATTCAATTCAATAGTATTAATAATTAATTCAATGTTCTAAATATTCAATTCAATAGTATTAATAATTAATTCAATGTTCTAAATATTCAATTCAATAGTATAAATATTCAATTCAATAGTATAAATATTCAATTCAATAGTATAAATATTCAATTCAATAGTATAAATATTCAATTCAATAGTATAATATTCAATTCAATAGTATAATATTCAATTCAATAGTATTAATAATTAATTCAATGTTTTAAATATTCAATTCAATAGTATAAATATTCAATTCAATAGTATAATTATTCAATTCAATAGTATAAATAATTAATTCAATATTATAAATAAATAATTCAATAGTATTAATAAATAAATCAATAGTATAATTATTCAATTCAATAGTATTTTTTTGCATATATATTTTTAAATAATTTTAAAATTATAATATTGAATTAATTATTTATAATAGTTGGATTGTATTTATTAAAAAACTTGACTATTAATCAGTAAAGATATCGATGTTCAAAATCACTTGAAAATGACAGTGACGAAAATTCGTGAATAACAAAACAAAACATCTTTACATATTCATAGTCAAGTTTTTTAAGAAATACAATGTCAATTGGAAAGAAATAATTTGTGAAAATTGAAAAATAGTTGAATTAATTATTTATACTGCTGAATTAATTATTAATAATATTGAATTAATTAATCATTTTTCATAAAATATAGTGACAAAATGTAAAGAATTGAAATGTTAAACATTTAATAAAAATTAATTAAATACCAATTGAAAACTTACCACTGAGAGAAAAATCAACTGCATTGCAACCGAATAAAACACTGTCCTTTTTGTAAACGCAAATTTCACTATCTGCCCTTAAATCAAACAACCTACACGTAGCATCATCGGAACCCGTGGCAAACGCATCTCCACTGGGATAAAATCTAACACTATTTACGTCTGACTCATGACCCTCATAAACCTGTACACATTGACCAGTTCGCATGTCCCATACATTGACGCATCGATCGCAACTCTAGAATGGCCGTATTTTAACATTTGCCATGGAATAAAAATTAAAAAGGGCCAAAATGAGACTTTAAAAATTAAAAAGAGTAAAACAGTGACTGCCGAGTGCTTTGTTTAAATATATCATTTGTTTTATGATATCTGTGAAAGCGTTGAATCTCATGCAATGTAAAATGTGGTTTCTCGTTCACTACAGTCGATATTGTGACCATGCCAGATGTTACACTTACTATGTTACACTGTGATTGTGTGCAGTATTTTATTTTTCTACCACTTTTTAGATTTCGATAGTGTAAAGCGTATTTCATTGAACTATCAATGAGAACATCAGCGTGAAATCAATACGAGTTTGCATAATATAAGATTATTGATTTTTTTATTATTATATTAAGTGTATATAAGCCTTTTATTGAATTATATTTGATGAAGCTAATAGAGATACAACTTGATACATATTGTTCCATTAATAGTTCTTGGAGTGCCACTATAGTAATTATATTTGTGATTATTATATTTTGTGAATGAATATCACTAAATATCAATAACTATCAACGAGAGCTAACTAAGGCATTGAGGATTCATAGTCATCTATGCCTCCTGGGAGTTTAATAAGGTGCTTTTTATGAAATTTTTCACCGATCAGTTTTAAAGTAGAGATTTAAATTTTTATCTATTGCAAATGAAATTGAATGAACAAGAATAAATAGAAGAAGCTCATTGGTCTACATCTCCTTTCCTAACGCAACAAAATACAAGGGAAAGATTTTTGAAATAACAATTTAATATCGGAACAAGGTTTGGATTACAGATTCATGTATTTATATTTTATGATCCCATATTTTGAGTTGATATTTTTTATTTTTCTGATCGCTTATTTTGAATTGATCTTTTTTATTTTTCTGATCGCATATTTTGAATTGATCTTTTTTATTTTTCTGATCACATATTTTGAATTGATCATTTTTTTTTCTGATCACATATCTTGAATTGATCTTTTATTTTTCTGATTACAAATTTTGAAATGATCTATTTTAATTTTTGATTCCATACTTTTAACTGATCTTTTATATTTTTCCGATCACATATTTTGAATTGATCATTTTTATTTTTTTGATCACATATTTTTTGTTTTTTGAACCAATATTTTAAAATTGAATTTTGTGATCTTATTTTTTGATTGAAATTTAGTTATTTCAAATTTTGAATTGGGGTTTTTATCTTGTATTTGGTTTTTATGATCCCATATTTTGAATTGATTTTTTTGATCTCAGATTTATTATATTTAATTTTCTCATCCTATATTATAAAAAGGAATTTTTTAATTAAAATTTAGTTATTACAAATTTTAAATTGTGTCTTTTTTTGTATTTGATTTTCATGATCCAATATTTAAAAATGAATTTATGTGATCTGATATTTTAATTGAATTTTTTTTGATTTCAGATTTATTATATTTTTCTGATCCTGTATTTTAAAAAGAAATTTATTGATTAAAATTTAGTTATTTCAAATTTTGAATTGTTTTTTGATCTTGTATTTGGTTTTGATGATCCAATATTTTGAATTGAATTTTTGTGATCTGACTTTTTGATTAAAATTTCGTTATTTCAAATTTTGAATTAGGTCTTTATGATAGTACTCTTTTTGGATTTTATGATCCCATATTTTGAATTGATCTTTTTTATTTTTCTGATCCCATATTTTAAAATGGAATTTTTTGATCTGATTTTTTGATTGAAATTTAGTTATTTCAAATTTCGAAATTGGTGTTTTGATCTTGTATTTGGTTTTTATGATCCCATATTTTTACTGAATTTTTTTTGATCTCAGATTTATTATATTAAATTTCCTGATCCTATATTTTAAAATGGAATTTTTTGATTGAAATTTAGTTATTTCAAACTTTGAATTCGGTCTTTCTGATCTTATATTTGTGTATTTGATTTTAACACTACCATACATTAAATTGAAAATATTTTTTAATCTCAGAATTCAAAATTAAATTTTAGTGATTTCAAATTTTAAATTGGATTTTTTTATTTCAAATTTTGAACTGGACATTTGTGATTGGCAATTGCTAACTCAATTAGAATAGATCAATTTGATAAATTAGTGCATTAATCAATTAATAAATTCATATTTGAGAATTCTCATTGACATATTTGACAGATGTGAATGAAGCAGCAAAGGTATCGCAAATGGGAAATATTTATTGAGATTCTATTGGTGAATTAATAAAATTGATACAATTATTCTTATTGAAAATGATTTTTTCTAAAAATGGCAAAGTTTCCTAATCGATAATAACAATAAATAATTTACAAATTGCTCGGTGAAATTCATCGCAAAAAAACTATAGGTAAATATTTGATAATAAACACGATAAACTGTGACAAATACCGTTGCTATGGTTCCTTATTCCTGTTTTGCCGTGTAAATATATATGTAGTACATTATTGATTCTTCAGTTATTAATTAATTATTATTATTATTTTATTTAATTCATTAATGAATTATTTATACTTATTATTATTATTATTATTATTTTATTTAATTAATTTATTTTTATATTAATTATTTATATTATTATTATTATTATTATTATTATTATTATTATTATTATTTTTAATATAATTATTTTTTATTATTTATTATTATTATTATTATTATTATTATTAATTATTATTTTATTAGTTATTATTTTTATTATTTTATTTAATTAATTTATTTTTATATTAATTAATATTATTATTATTATTATTATTTATTATTATTATTATTATTATTATTATTATTATTATTTATTATTATTATTATTATTATTATTAATTATTTACTTTTATAATTAATAATAATTATTATTATTTTTATTTTTTAATTAATTTATTTTATATTATTATTTATTATTATTAATTATTATTATTTATCATTAATATTATTATTAAATATTATTTTATTAATTATTATTTTTATTATTTTATTTTATTAATTTATTTTTATATTAATTATTATTATTATTAGTATAAAGTGAGGATTACTTGGTAGCAGCAGTTATTATTTAAAACAATAAAATGATAATTTAAGCCTTTTGCTGCAAATAATGTATTTAATGAAAAAACTTTCGACTATACGATAGTCCTTGTTATTATTATTATTATTATATTATTTAGTATTACTAATATTATCAATAATGATAAAGCTTACTCCCGAAATGAAAACTCGCCCGGATTCTGATGGCGACAAATCGAGACTCATAACATCACCTGAATGGCCATGGAAACTCTGGATCATCTGCCCGGATTCAACATCCCACAAAACACAAGTGCTATCACCACTTGCTGTCAAAAGCTGATATTCACTCAAATTGAATTGACAACATGATAAATATGAGGTATGCGTTGCAACCAATCTCTTCTTGAGAACCGGGTCTTCATCAGTGATGAGAGGATAAATTGTGCACTTGTTGTCCAGGCCTCTGAAACATATTTCAATAGTGATCACGAATGTAATGCCCCGATCAGAATGAACTACAGCTGCCCAGACCCCCCACCCCGCCCCACCCGCCCCACCCACCTCCCCTTATGCCCTCCCTCGCACATCTCACAAGCCATATTACCATATCGATAAGCACTCAATATTATGTCATTGCTGTCACTGACACAATATCCATCAATTACCCATTGCAATATCACCAACAGCCATTCGAATGCGCCCACTAAACCAAATTCTATGATTGACCAATGAAAATGCTCACAAAGAAAGAAAGCAATCCACGAAAATAAATTAATTTCAAATATTATTTTGTGGTTTAAAATGACAAGAAATGTCACGAGAGAATGTTTAATGGGAATCCCTAAGGGAACGCAAGCTACCAGCAGGAAACCATCGACCGACATATTTCTATCTGCCATAGGAACCCTTTGTTACCCATCAAGTTTTGTTGATAAGGATAAATATAGATATGGCACATGGATATGGCATTTACAAACGTATAAGCACCATTAAATTCAATGGAATCCCCATCGAAACGCAACGGAGAACATCACTAACTGTCCCGCTATATGCTTGGTTACCGGTAGCATTTTTGATAAATTCTTGGTCATTCTAACTCATCAAATGTTTACTATTTCCAGCTAACCCATTTGTTGAATAAAAGAAAAGGAAAAAAGCCCATAGAACATGCCCACCCCCCTACATAAATCGATAATAATCACCACTAGCCTTATTATGCATAATCAATTGATATTAATCAGAATTGATATCACATTTATATATTTTCACAAAGGAAAACTTGATTGCAATTTTATTCCAGTGATAATTTTTCATGTCAGCCATTAATTATAATTCATATCAAATATTGCCCAATGAAGGGATAACATTAAATGAATATATACCCGCATGCAACATGTGCGCCGGTTGGACTATATGCACACGCCATAACCCAGGTTGTTGCCATTGATAAACCGAATTCCTAAATATTAAGATTATTTTTATCAATTTCAGTTGAATCAACCTTAGTATTTGTAAAACCATCCCAAACTATCAATTTCCCATCCTATATTGCCAAAATATTCATTTAAAATCAAAGGTTTAATTTTACCTGTGAAGTGCTGACTAAATGTCGTTTATCATAGGACCAAGCTAAACTCAATACTCTGCCCTGGTGTCCTTTTAATAAACGCCGAACTTTAATATTTAAACTTGGAACAGGCTCGAGCTTTTGACTAAGAGTTGCCACTAAAAGTAAAATTATTATATATATAATTAAGGCATATGAATATTTTATTACAGTCTCCATCTTTTAAACGATTACGATCTTCAACTAATTTCTTTTTTAATGTATCTGCCTCCTTAGACAAATCCCCGTCGTTATTTATAGACGCTTCAGCAGACATTGAAAAATGATTTATTGAGTAAATTATTTATAAACACTACAAAACAATAATTTAAATTAAGTTTAAATTATGGTAACAAAACTTTATTACAAATTAAGTTAAATTAATCCTGAAAAACAATAAGATGTATTTACAAAATGTTGAATATTTATAGAAAAAATTAATTTAATAAATTTTATTTTATTTCAACAAATAAATTGTAATTTCTATTATATAAAAATCCTTTACAATTTAATTTGAGAACAAATTCACTGAACTGTGATAACAATAGAAAATTTTTGCAATGTATCATTGAAAATTATTTCTTATTATCAATAAAGAAATATAAATTAAAGTTCAAATAATTATGTCTGCATACACAGATTAAGTTTATTAAACAATCTTGTAATATATACGAAGGAATTTATTAAATAAAAAATATATAAATGCCCATTTTTCATTATATTTACTAACTAACCCATTAAGGCCAAAATTGAAAATATTTAATGAAAAGTTTTTTTTCTAGGATTCGTAATAAAACTGCAAAAAAAGGTTTTTCAGTAAGAGTGATGCAAATTACTCACTTAAGTAAAAACTGATAAGAATTCATTGAAATTGCAAGTTAATTAGGCAGGTATTTTAGATATTAAGTGTGCTCTATTGAATACAGCTAGAGGAAATGGACAAAACGTTAAAGAAGAGTGAAATAATTTTTAATCATAGTATAAGCATAATTGAAGACTAAAAATTTGTAAAAAAAAGCATATTTATTTTAAAATTAGCTCAAATTAAAGGAGGGTGATGTAAGACATTCTACCATTTATAATAATAATGCAGATAATAATAACACCAAATAATAATAATGCAGAAACCTCTTTTAACTCACAGAACACAAAATAAAATTTTAAAAATTAAAATTTGCGATTCAAAACCTTTTAAAAACAATTATGCAACTTAATTGAATGGAATTCCAAAAGTGATTCACAATTACCATTGTCATATATTTATATCACAATAATAAACCTAATATTGAAAAGTAATATCATTTTACTTATAATTGCTGTTTACTTATAATATTGTTGGGTTTTCAGTCAATTTAAGTCTGTAACTTCTGACTCCTCGTGTCCTTTAAATCAAAACAATAACTACCCAACGTATATTGGAATAATAAAATTTCTATTCTTTTCTCAACACTTTACAATCAATAATCAAAGTTAAGTTTCACCGATTCCCAGCACGGCGTTGATGCTTTGACAAAAGATAATATTCACCTATTATTTCCTTAGGTTCTCTTGACCAACGTTTTCACCCTTTTCCATTTGATTTGATCCTTTTTCACCTTTTCGTATTCCTATTCTATATCTTCTTTTTTCTTAATCTCCTTAATTCGTTTTTACCTGTTCGTAAATTCGAATTCTTCTAACCTTAGCTGAGGCAAAATGCCGCTTTGCTCTGATTTTCCTATTCCTTATATACTCCTCGAAATCGGGATGACAAATGGTTATTGCCGAGCCAATCTCTCACTTGACATTCGCTTCCACATAATTGCTTCGGCTGTCACTCATAATGGTCCAACGAACCAAGATAATTAATGGCCCTTCCGGCATTTTTACACGCACTATCTTCTCCTTGCTCCTTTACAATTAATCATCGTGTCAAGCTAATGGGCTCAAATCTTCCTTCTGTTTACTTTTCTTCTTGTTTACCAAGCTCGGGTTTCCTTCATCTCTCGGGTTCTCCATTGGCTCGGGTTTCCCATTAGCTCGGGTTTTCTATTAGTCAATTAATTAATTAATTAACGTTTTCTGTTTTTACACATTTGATTGCATTTCGACCCTTCCTAACCATTTTCTGATAAACCCTAATCATCATCTTGTTGACCATTAGCTACTCTATACCTGTCCCGTTTTCCCAATTCGATTTCGATGATTTTACCATTTATTGATTTTTCTCGGATTTCCGGATTCCTGCCTTTCGTAATTGCTTTTGCCATTTTCTCATACTGCTCCATCGTACTTTCCTTTACTATCGATTCTGTGCATGATCACGCTTTTATTTGTCTTTTTTCTTCACCTAAATTTCATTTAAATTTATTTTAATTTACGGACCTCAACATATCTTCCCCCCTAAAAAATCTTATTCGTACTCGAAATCTATGTTTTGATGTGATTTATTAAAAACTTTTTAAATAATTACGAATTCCACAATAAACAATTATAGATTAAATTACCTTATATCTCGTTTTGATTAAATTAATCTATTATTTTTTTTCATAGATAGTTCTGATGATATAAGTCACGAGCTATTTAAAGGAAACAGTGTACACCGAAAAATGATTGTACTTAAATAATAATTGGGGTCCATAGACATGTGTCAAAATGAATCATAATTGAGACTAACTTTTGGTATATAAGTTAAACTTTTAGTATAAAGTTTGAAAATAATTTTCCAATTTTCGTATACATTAATATCGTGTCGATAAATTAAATTTTAAATTATCAATACTATTTTTATCAATAAAATTTTGTGTTTCAATCATTTATTGTTTTAATTTCTCTCCTTAATCTATCTTATTTATTTTCTTATTAATCAAAATTTCCTTTTCACAAATAATGGTCGGAAAACTTTGATTTAGCCTGACAATGCTATCAAGTAATTATCGTAATTAATTTGTTTACATTAATGAAGTAATCTCTTTATAGAAATAATTAAGAAAATACAACTGGCGAATGATGGATTAATTGGACATACAACTCGACAATCAGTGCCGGATTAACCGGATAAACCGCAATTCATAAGTGGTTTCAAGTACATTCAAATCAGTCGCAAAATCATAAGGAAATATGGCTTTAGCATCTATTATTAGCCTATCAAAAACCGACGAATTGAATTTTGACGCTAACCATGTTATTTATTTCAGATGTTAACTTTTCAGTGATCCTATCTGTTATTATAATTTTTATTAATTGTGAATCGGCAATATCAAACCGAATAGTTCGAATGGCACCATTTAAATTTGATTCTATTATCAGCTCAATCGCTAAAGATGATCCGCCTATTTGATCTATAGAATTTATAGTATTATTTATAGTAATAGTATCAACGTATTGAAATATTACTATTTTTCTAACAATCAATTTCAAATGAATCTTCCAAAAATTAAAATTACAAATTCACTAAAGAAACCTGTCAAGACTTTCATTTTCAAAGTCTTGACAGGTTTCTTTAATGAATTTGTAATTTTAATTTTTGGAAGATTTATTTGAAATTGGTTGTTAGAAAAATAGTAATATTTCAATGCGTTGATCTGAGTCCAACATTTAACATTATTGTTTGTTAACATCAACAATCAACAGTAACATCAACAATCAACATTAAGCATTAAAGCATAAACAAATGGCATCCATTATATATATATATATATATATATATATATATATATATATATATATATATATATATATATATATATATATATATATATATATATATATAATGGACCCATTTGTCTATGCTTTGATGGTTAATGTTGATTGTTGATGTAAAAAAATGAGCTTGAATTGAAAATATGGTCTACTGTGTTCGACCAAAAGATTCACTTTCCTTTAGAGTACTATATGTATATATATTTGTCGAGTGCGAGTGTTGTTTTTTGCTTCTGACACCAATTTATATTAGAGATTGTAAACAATATGTATATTTGTAAATGCTATATGTATATCTATATGCGCAAGAAATCTGTATTACATTTAAAACTTGTGTCGGGACTACTGGGGTGTTTGTGTGTGTATTAAAAATAATATATAACAACAATAATTAGTAGTAACAATATTTATTAACCTAATTAATTTTCGGAGGATTTATAAACTTCTTTCAATATATCTTCAGCTTTAGAATTTGTGAATTAATTTTTTTAATCAATTTTTTTTATTTTCGAATTTTTTTAGTTTTTTTAATATTTTTTAATATAGTGAACATAAAACAAATCACTACAATTTCCAATATCATAAAAATTGATAATAATAAAAATAACAATACACTACAAGGTTTTTAACCCTTCATACCAATTTTTAAGTTTAACAATAGAGATTTTTAATTTTTTAACAAGTAAAGACTCAGAATCCAAGAAGGCAGCTAAAAGCATAAATATGATGATGATTAAGCCAAGTAGGGGTATAATGTCATCTATAAAAGATGATATAATTGTAATGTGTTTGTATGCTTTGTTACTCTAGCTAATGAGTCTATGGTTCCAAACAAACTTGAACCATATCTCCAATAAAATCATTCCTAGTTAAAATGAGTAAATGGATTGGGCACCGCTGGCACAGGGCACCGCTAGCACAGTACCCCCCCCCCCGGCCGTCAAATTTTTAAAAAAATTCTAAGTCTAAAAGTACATTTTTTTCAAGGTCAAATTTAAACAAAGACATATGACTCATCAAGGTCATTGAAACAAAGACCATGACTCATCCTATGACTCATCAAATTTCTCAAGGTCATTTAAACAAAGACCATGACTCATCATATGACTCATCAAGATCATTTTCAAGGTCATATGACTCTTAATATGACTCATAAAGGTCAAAAAATTTTCCAAGGTCATTTAACCAAAGACCATGACTCATCAAGGTCATTTTCAAGGTCATATGACTCATACTATGACTCATCAAGGTCATTTCAAGGTCATTTAAGCAAAGACCATGACTCATTCAAGGTCATTCTCAAGGTCGTATGACTCATCCAAGGTCATTTTCAAGGTCATATGACTCATCCAAGGTCATTCTCAAGGTCATATCACTCATACTATGAGTCACCAAGGTCACATGACTCATACAATGACTCATCGAAAATTTTCAAGGTCATATTCAAGGTCATCTGAGTCATCACATGAGTCATCAAGGTCATTTTCAAGGTCGCATGACTCATCCAAGGTCATTCCCAAGGTCATATGAGTTATCGCGATGAGTCATCAAGGTCATATTATTATTTTTAAAAAATATTATTATTTTTAAAAAATATTATTATTTTATTTTTAATTTTTTCAAAGTTCCCGTCAACGAAAATTAATAATCGAAAGCTCATTTTAAAGCTCAATCCACGACCTTTCGAATGAGCTATATATCTTGTTATTAGGATTATTATTATTATTATTATTATTATTATTATTATTATTATTATTATTATTATTATTATTATTATTATTATTATTATTATTATTATTATTATTATTATTATTATTATTATTATTATTATTATTATTATTATTATTATCATTATTATTATTATTATTATTATTATTATTATTATCATTATTAATCTATATACTCCGAGTCTATCCGACAAAATATTTTGTCCCCTATGGGTAATGCTCACAAGGGTACTGGTCACGCTCAACAACTCACAAATCAACAAATCAACAAAACATACATTTATTTAAACAATAAAATAATGTAAAATTAACAAAGGTAAACTAAATATTGATGTACTACTATTCGCAGCAATATTGTTAGAAATTGGTAACGTTGAATTGATTTTCAGATATTCTATTGATCCTTTGATTGTTTGAATTTCTCTTAATAATAATTCAATCTTTTTTAATAAATAATCATGCTTCTTATCAATAATTTTCATATTCTTTTTATTTTCAACAATAGAGTTATTGAAAACCTCAATATGATCAATCAATTTAATTTTTATATTTTGTATATATTCAAATGATAGTTCATAACTGTTTTCTAAATTCTCCAATCTTTGAGATATTCTTTTTCCTGGATGCTTTGACCATTTTGGTTTGTCGAGAATATATAAAATATCCATCAATTTGGCTGTATTCGGACAAACACATATTGATTTATTAAAAGACTCCACTGTTATTGATGTATTGTGTGAGCACACACTCGTTATAATAATTAGCAATATGAATATAGTTTTCATGGTGTATCAAATCAAAACCTTTCTTTTACATTTATAGTCTATCAACCAATCAAAATCATACAGTATTAGTATAAATAAAACATCATATTTAAATTATTGTAAAAATGTCTCATTTTATGGAAAATCTTTTAAGCGAACTCGTCAACAAGAATATTATGGAAAGCCTAAGTTTCCTGGTCGATCGGACCGAAAAGATCATAGAAGGAAATCATATTGATTATGAGGATGTGCTCAATTTCGATTGCATCGAAACTAAAAAATTCTATTTTAATAGGATTTTTAACTGCCTATGCGACGAGGAGATGAAGTGGACCCGAATACTAGTAGGGTTCGCTTATATGAAGATTATAATCGAAAGAAGTCTATGGGACTCTGAACATTATTATCAGTGGTCTCAAGAAGTAATACTTTTATAATCTATATTTTATTAATATATATTTTCTAGATAATCAAGATCAAAGTTTCAACCATGGATTGAAGCCAATGGCGGATGGGGCGTACTGAATCAACTCGCCAGAAATGCGAAGGAAATAGATGATCAGAAAAGAAAATTTAAAAACTATATAAAACTTGCAACAGGTGTTGCTATTTTGTATGCTTTATCGCGATTTTTAAATAAAAATTAATATAGTTATTTTGTTTGATTTTTAAATAAAATTTTAAATAAATTTACAAACACTAATTAACTAAGATTTATTAATTAACACATTCGCAGTCGTCATCTCCACATTTCATTATATTTTCAACGACATGATCAATACAATCATTCGTAATATTATCTTTAGATTCATCTTTAGGTTCCTCTATAGGTTCCTCTATAGGTTCATCTATAGGTTCATAGATTTCCTCATCAATTTCTTGAGTTTCTTCCTCATCATCAAATCCTGTATCTTGACTCTCAACTATCCAGCCGATATTTAAGGCATTTGTAATAGATAATATGTCCTCAATTTTCACACCAGATATTTCTGCTAACTTTTCCAACAAAAAGTTGATTAAAAATTCTAAATAATAAATAATTCGGTAATTAATTAATCATGTTAACCTTTTTCTGCAGTCATTTTCATCACTTTAAAACTATATTATAAGTTTGTTTATAGATTTTCTTTGTTAAATTTGCATGTCATTTGCATTTATGTTGCAATTAATAAAGAGAAAAAAAAACAAATATGACTAATACATTTATTAAATATAACATTAAAATATTTGTGAAAGTCTAGCAGACATAATTTTCCAAATAGGAGAATATACATCATTATTATCAACTTTATATCCCTGGATTGCAATTGTTATATACCAATTTTCATTTTCTTTGAAACTGATTTCATCAAAAGCATCATAAAATCTTGCATATCTATTGTTGAACCACGCATGTTGATTACACGATAGATTCGAATCTATCCGTTTAAAAACATCATCAATAGTTTTGACATCAATCATTGAAAGCGTGCCGGATAAGAATTCAAATTTAGTTGGAATTAGCTTGACTGGTGCAACCAATTTCATATTGAATTCTTCTTTCAAAAAATACATTTTGTAGTTGTGGAACATTTGACCTGGTTGTACCATTTCTTTAGGTTTTTCGGTGCTTGAAATTTTCTTGGTCATCGTGAATAATGAATAAATTTAAATGTTACAGGGTTTTTATACCTTTGACTCATGCCTATCAACCAATCAGATTATAGCATGTCTTTGTTTAAATTGCATTCAAAATGCATTGATGTTGCATTGTCACATGTTTTGTTATATGTTCTATTTACAGATTTATTATTTATGTGTTTTAATTATTACATGTTCTATTTACAGATTTATTATTAATTTGTTTCAATATTATTAATGTTTTTACTATTATTAATGTTTTTTACTATTATTGTTATTATTATTATTATTATTACTATTATTAATATTATTACTATTATTATTACTATTATCAAAATATATAAAATATCAAAAACTAAATAACGAAAACTAAATAACATTTATTTGTTAAAAACATTCAAAATGCATTCTTGATATGGTGGAAATCCCGAAGAGTTTTAACCAAAACCCATTCTACATATCGCTGATATCTAGCTTTGCAGCAGGAACAGCTATTGTAACATAAATATTCTGGATCCACATGTTTAATTGTTCGATTTATCTTCACATCCCACATAAATTGATGGATAATCTCCAACATCCTTATCCTCGTCGCATTGAACACCAAATCGGGGATTAATTCTGCAGGCTTGTTGTATACTGCTGCATTGATTTCCGGATAATAGAATGCTAACTTCTTTAGCATGACTGCAGCATATTCTTCTGAAAAAATATAATATTTAAATTTGTAAACAAAAAATAAAAATTTACCATAATCATCTATTTCTTTCATTAAATTCGCGGCGCTTGGTATTTTGTACATAGTGAAATAAATGAATTCTAAACACAAACCGTTTGTTTAAATCAATCAATAACCAATTAGAAATTAACCAATTAGAAATCGACCAATGAAATTATCTCATTTCGAACATTGTCAACAAATTCTCTATACTCCAAATTTCTCAACCCCAACATGACAACCTTTCCACTAGCAAACACGTTGACACATATAGGGTTATAATTTAATGGTCTTAGTGCGGGAAACAATTCCGGTTCAAACATACAATCACATTTTTTCGACATGTTATATAGATTGATACTATGTCCCATATCCATAGTAACGGTAATTGATTGGATTATAATATTATTTATTCGATATTGTAATTTATTAATATCCAAAGGTTTCTTACATCCCATGATTCGACATTTACCAGTCTTGAAAAATATTATCGGATATTTCACGCTTCTATCGATAATTTGCTGGGGTTTCCCTGGTGGGAACCTCATATTCGATACATCAAAATTTCCTCGATAATTTATATTTGCTAACATTATTAAATCATTTATGAAAATTAGTCTTTATATATAAATTGAGCACGAGTTCATTAAATCATCGAATATAAACAAATACACATTTATAAAATTTTTTGAAATGGAATTAAGAAATGATGCAGTATACCAAATCGTTGGTCCGAGTGGTAGTGGAAAAACATTATTTGTTTGTAAATTACTAAAATCAAATTTATTCAAATCAAAATTCAACAGGATTTATTGGCATAGGGGTGCTGATGAAGAACATGGATTAACTCAATCAAGTTTCTGTAAATTAAAAAACATGAAAATAGTAAAGGGATTCGATAAAAACTGGTCCAGCCGATTAAAGAAAGGTGATGTCATTATTATCGATGATTTGTATCAAGAAGCTAATAAAGAAAAAGATTTTAATAATTTATTTACAAAGATCAGCAGACATGTCGGTGTAACAGTTATTTTCATAACACAAAATCTATTTCATCAAGGTGGGGCACATCGAACACGTAATTTAAATGTACAATATTTAGTCATTTACAAGAATCATAGAGATGCAACAGTGATTGATTTTCTTGCACGCCAAGCATACCCTAACAATCGTAATTTTCTTATCAGTGCATTTCAAGATGCTACAAAAATACCTCATGGATATATATTTCTTGATTTCACACAACAATGTCCCGATGATTTACGAGTAAAAACAGATATTTTCAACCCAAAAGGTGCCATGGTTTATAAACAAAGTTGAAAACCTCTATGAATAATAATGTTTCTAAAAGCAAGGGTGAAAAATATTAAGAAATTAAGAAAAAGTATTAGAAAGAGTATTAAAGTTCCAAAAGTTCCACCAACAACTAGTTATACACCGTCTAAAAAACTTGTAACTGAAAATTTCTCTGCAATGAATCTTATTTCTAAAAATCCTAAACCTAAACGTAAAACCCGTAAAACCCGTAAAACCGGTAAAAAAGTAGTTAAAAATCATCGCAGTTTTCCATTTTTTAATGCATTGTTAAAGGCCCCGAGTATGAAAAGAATGAATATATTGCAATCATTCCCAAATTTTGTTGTCGATGATTTACTCAATATTATACTTAAAGTAGTCAAAGGCAAAATTAAAATCAGTAAATCAAAAAAGCATTTATTGAGCAAACATAGGAAACCATTGTTATCTTTAGTAAATAATAAAAATCGTAAGCAAATGAGGAAAATTATATATAAACAACAAGGTGGATTTATTGGTGCATTGATACCTCTGGCATTATCATTATTAGGTGGAGTTGTAGGAAATCAATCATAATCATTGCCCGACATTAAATTTAATTTTAAATCTTCTTGTTGTAATGGAGAAGATTTGGACGAACCCAGAAGACGAAGCCGGTTTCGGTGGAGTGGCAAAATTAAACAAAAGAGTTCCGAATTCGAAAAAAGAAACCCAGAAGTGGTTATCAGATCCGCTTGCGTACAGTTTGAACAAACCAATGCGGAAAAGATTTCCAACAAGAGCGTATAAAACATTCGGTATTGACGATTTATGGCAAATGGATTTGATGGAGATGATACCTTATTCGAAAATTAACAATGGGAATAAATATATTTTAACATGTATTAATGTATACAGCAGGTTTGCACGAGCAATACCAGTCAAGGCAAAATCTGCAGAAGAAATGTCCAAGGCAATTAATATTTTATTTAAAGATGGACATCCTAATAACTTGCAAACAGATTTAGGTATTATTATTATTATTATTATTATTATTATTATTATTATTATTATTATTATTATTATTATTATTATTATTATTATTATTATTATTATTATTATTATTATTATTATTATTATTATTATTATTATTATTATTATTTTAGGTAAAGAATTCTACAATAGCAAAGTTAAGCAAATCCTCGATAAACTGAAAATAAATCACTACTCGGTACATTCTCAATACAAAGCTGCCCATGTTGAAAGATTTAATCGAACATTGAGAGATAGATTAAAGAAATTGTTCGTGCATCAAGGTAATAAAAAATGGGTAAATGCTTTACCGAAAATAATAACAAGTTATAATCATTCATCACATCGAGGACTGAATGGATTGAGACCGGTTGATATTACAACAAAAACATCATTGACTTCTAAGAAATCTGTAAAAATTGCAAAACCTAAATATAAAGTCGGTGACCATGTTAGAATTAGTAAAATTAGTGCATCACCATTTATTAAAAATTTTGATACAAATTGGAGTGATGAAGTCTTTGTAATTTCAAAAATAAATACTAAACAGAATCCTGTAATGTATGTCATCAAAGACAATGATAATAATATTGTACAAGGGAAATTTTATGAGCAGGAATTACAAGTCATTCCTCCCCCAAAAGTATTTAGAATTCAAAAAATATTGAAAACTAAAAAGGTCGGTAAGGATAAACAATACTATGTCAAATGGCATGGTTATCAAAACCCGTCATGGATATCAGCAAAAGACCTAGTAAAGTGAATTTTTATACTATTTTGCCGAGCAATAGTTGTCCATTAATTCATCCAGAAAATCAAGAAAGCAAATTCATCATCGAACTCCAAAACCCCATCTATTTGGATAATGACTGGGAAGTTGCTCTGTTGGATTTTACATTTGTATACAATTTATTCCCAATCTATAGCAAATCAGTTATTGAATATAATAAGAAAGTAGCAGTAACGGAATATATTAGTGTTCTTATTGATAAAGATAGTTATAACTTGACGAGTTCATCGAAATCAAGGAAACCTATAATTTATGATGATGGTCAATATTTATACATGAATTGCTTGAATAAGCCATTCGAAATTTTATTTTCTACAGTGGCTGATGCTAAACGTCTTGGATTTAGTGATTTACGTAATGTATTTAATGATACAGTCAAAATAAATCTCTCTACACTTCCAAAAACTAATAATTTAGTGGAATTCAAATTTAAGCTATCATACTTTGAAATAACAGAGCATGCATATACTTTTAAAGATAATTTATATATTACAGACCTCGAACAATTACAATCTTATTTAGCTGACAATTGTAGCGATATTTTAACAGTTTTTGAGCTTCAAAAAGATAAAGTATTTAGATTTAGTATAAATTCTAATCTTAGTCAAGTTAAATTTGACTCAAATTTGGCAAAAACATTAGGATTGACTAAACCAGTATGTACACAAAATGAACAAATTTGTGAAGGAACAAACAAACCGAAAATCCTTAAACATCATCAGCAAATGTTCATTTACAGTAATATCGTGGAACCGGTTATTGTTGGCGATTCTAGTGTACCTTTAATGAAATCTATATGGATTGAAAAACATGATCAAGATGAAGTTGTACAAATCAATGTAGAAAATCCCATGTATCATGTATTTCAAAAAGAAAAACCTCCAGCTCCAGCTCCAGCTCATGCTCCAAAACGTAAAAGACATGGAATATCACATATAAACAAACGAATGAAAGGACATGGAACTATATTTGCAAAATGATTTGTGGTAAATCTGAATTATGTATATTTGATAGACCATCGCCTCAGGCTGTAATAGAATTTGGGGCATTTGAGGAAGTTTTTCCTATGAATTCAATTACCGATAGTAGAAATGATATCGAGTTTTATATTAATGGTTCGTAAACCGAATATTTAGATTTGAACGATACTTTATTGACTGTTCAGATCAAGGTTGTAGATAAAGATAGAAAAGTTTTGGATGCCAATGCAGATGTAATACCGAACAATTTCCTGTTTCATACTCTTTTTAAAGATGCAGTGTTGGGATTTAATAATATCAAGATTGAGGGCGGAAATAATACATTCATTCACAAGGCATTAATAGAAACTATTTTAAATTACAATTCCGATACTAAAAATACATGTCTTACTCCTATGGGTTATGGCATTGATGATGAAAGAAAAAAGTGGGTAAAAGGCTCAAAGGTTTTCACCATGTGCTCATCATTACAACTTGATTTTATGGATCAACCGAAATATTTACTACCGGGAGTTAATGTACATATTAGACTGAAAAGGTCTGATTCTGCATTATCTCTTACTAGTGCAACTACTACACCAATATGTCAATTAGTTGGTGCAAAATTATTGGTGAGAAGAGTACGAGTAGACCCCTCAGTATTAGCAGGTCATCAATTGGGTCTTAATTCAAAACATGCAATTTATCCATTAAAAACAAAGGAAATTGTACAATTTGCTATTGCTAAAGGTGCTTCATCATTCTATAAAGAACAAATATTTGGTGACAGAAGAATGCCTAATTTTATTCTGATAACATTTCAAAGTGAAGCACAATATAATGGATCATATACTGCGTCCAGCTCAATTTTCAAAAACTTTAATGTTACTTCATTGACTTTGTCGAAAAATACTGATTATAGAGAAACATATATTCAAGATTTCGAGAATGACAATTACTGTGCGACATATATGCAGAGTATTGTTAGAAATCTGGGTTATTTAGATAAAAATTTGAATTGCGGAATAACTCTAGAAGATTTTAAAAGCAAATACCCATTTTTTACATTTGTTTTAGCCCCTGATTTTGATTTAAATCAAAGTCAATTACCTCAAAATGGAAATTTACGACTGGATATAAAGTTTGCAAAAGCTATTACTGAACCAGTACATGTTATAATATATGGAGTATTTGAAAATGAAGTTCAAATTACTGCAAATAGAACTGTGTTGGTATAAATGTATATTGAAACACAAAAAGTTGTCATGGAGTAAGTTGTTTTTTATACTCTGGATTTATTTAAGTAGTTCTGTTCAGGTCAATAAAATCGGAAAACAGATATTGGGAAATGAATTTGTT